>CAUYRT010021284.1:0-46048 GCA_963574885.1 Lepilemur ruficaudatus | reverse complement strand
AAACATAATCAAGCTCACATACTCTAAGAATAGCATTTTCTCAACCTTTCTAGACCCAAATACTTGGTCACTATCCTCTGTGTATCATCCCCTCACTAGCGAAGATTTTGCCCAGCTTTCTTTTCTGTATTATAAATTACTGGACTAGGGTCTATCGAATGTGCTCTTACAGATGACCTGTACACGTGTGACCATCCTGTTCTGATGTACCTTCCTGCCTTCAGTGGAGAATTACTTTGTTAGAGAATCATCCAAAGGTTTCTGTGAAATTACTCTAAGAACCTTAAATGTGGACAGTTTACCAGTGAGGCCTGGCTGGGTAAGGCCTAAGTTAGAATGTTTCTCAGTGAATTTCCTACAGTACTCAAGCCTATCGGTGCCTCAGATGCCTCAGACCCTGGCCTGGCCTTTGCCTCCCCTTTCTCTTCTCCAAGCTACCCTTATCTTGCCCTGGCTTGCTCCTTCCTGAGGTGCTCACGCTGGCATTCTTGCTCCCACCTCTCTTTTGCTTTGCTCTCTATCTAATACCCAGCCTACTCCCTGATTCCAAGCATCTTGCTTCAAAGTTTGGAGTTCTGCCTTGCATCCCAGCAACTGGCTTTCCAACGCCGTCCCTCACTCTGCTTGTCCCTACATTCCTGCTTGTCATCCACTTCTCATCATAGATGTGCTAGCCTAACCCCTTTTTCACTGCGACTAGATCCTGTAACTTCTACTGACCCAGCCTAGAGCACAATGCCTGATCAAACACATTGCATAATAAGTATTTGTTGAATGAATAAATGGATTGGAAACATTCTCTTGCTTGAACCTAAATCTATGTCTTGGACTTAATTGAGACATACTAACACCATGCTCATATTTCACTTACCTTTCTTTTTCCCCTCCTGCCCTAGATTTCTTGTTTTTGTTTTCTAGTCTCTTGACATCAGGTACTGTCTAAACACTTTGCACATCTTATTTCTAATCTTTGCAACAATCTTGCAAGATAGATGTTGCTGTCTCCATTTTATATATGAGGAAGCTGAGGGTCCAGAGGTTCACTAGTTTCTCCAAAGTTAGTGGATCGGTGGTGGACTTCACTTCCCCATGGAACTGCTCCTAGGATCACTGGTGCCTGGCTTTTTCCTAAGGTACCTAGACTTTGTTCTGACCCGTGACCCTGATCTCATCCTGACTGATCACCACCGTCTTGGCCTGGATCCTGCTTGGGACAGAGGGAGCGATGGGGAAAGGATAAACCTGAGAGGTCCTGACAAGGTCTTTCCATGAGAGATGAAAGCCAGGAGCTGAAGGAGATAGAAGAGCCAAAGATGTCTCCACATTTTCAACCTGAAGGAGCAGAAGAGTGGTGGTATCACCAAAAGAAATTGCTAGTTGGGAAATCTTAATCCTGGGTCATTCAATCAGGTTTGTGTTCCAGTGACTCTTTATTCGCTGGTTAACCATGGGCAAGACTCTTAGCTTTTCTGAGTTTTAGTTGCCTCATCGTTTCCCTGAGTGTAATCTTAACTGACTCTCATGTGTGTCATTGGTTTGCTGATCAAATGATGCAACGCATGCGTCGTGCTTGGTGAGGGATAAAACAGTATGGGTGTGCTAGCCATCGTCAGTATGGCCAGATTATTATTACTAGAGTCCGGCTGTAAATGATGGCATCAACTTCTCAGTTGAAGTATGTCTATGTCAGGGGATGGCAAACTGTGGCCTAAGGCCCATGTCTGGCCTGCTGCTTGTTTGGTTTACGGCCCATGAGCAAGGAATGGTTTTTATGTTGTAATATGGTTGGAAAAAAATCAAAATAAAAGTATTTATGACATTTGAAAATTGCAAGAAATTCAAATTTCAGTAACCAAAAATAAAGTGTGTTGGAGCATAACTGAACCCATTTATTTATGTATTGTCTATGGCTACTTTTGAGCTACAGCAGCAGAATTGAGCAGCTATAACAGAGACTGTGTGCCCCCCAAAACCTAAGGTATTTACTCTCTGGCTGTTTATAAGAAAAGTTGCCACTCTGTTGCCTTCCTTCCTACCTGTTGAAGCTTTAGAGAGGAAAGAAAATTTAAGGAAATCGTAAAAGTTTTTTTTTTTTAAATAACATTTGTGTGATAACAGAAGTAAAATGAAAATATATTTCTCTTTTTTCTCATTTCTGATGCCTTTAAAAATGAATTTGAATTTGGTATTGAAACATTATAACTTTAGAAGGCAATTAAGGGTAAAAAAAAAAAAAACACCCACCAACAACTTCAAACTACCCCCAACATGGCCATCCTAACATGTTTTCATTTTCACTGAGGCTTCCTTCTGCTTTTGGCTTATCTATTTCCAACTGGTTGTAGTCATCATCTACATGGAATTTCATAGTTTATGTAGTCCTTTCCAGTTAGCTTCCACAAATATCACTTGATTATTGCTTTTATTTTTCACAGTGGTTATGTCGTGATAGAATAACACAGTTCACAAGATATATGTGCATATATGTAAATATAAATATATTTCAGGAATACTTCTTATTCTTGCCTTTGGTTAAGTTCTTTCTTCTTCAGATATGATTACAAATGCTCGTGTGTGGAGCCAGTGCTGGGCAGCCCGGGCTTGCCCATGCCCTTTTCTGCCTTAATCTCTGCTCTCTGACATTGATTCAAGTGCAGCATTCCCAGAGTGTAAAGACTGAGAAAGATAAGGAATAACGCTAAAGAAAAAATGTCAGAGCACAAATGAACTTGGTGTTTTAAAGATGATTTCCTTTCTTCTTCCTCAGAACTCCCCCCGCACAAAGCATTCATTAATAATAACATTTAATAAACAAAACTATTCTGTGTTCGTCTAATGATGTGACAGATGTTTGTACTGTTACATTTTTAAATAAGTAGAAATAAAAGCAAGATCATTACTGTCATTATGTTAATACTGTTGACTCTTTTACTGTATTTAATATAAAAATATCTTCAATGTATCAAATTAGCTTAATACCATGACATATAAGTAAAATATGGCTATTTACATTTTATTCTCTTATTTTTCCTAGTGAGAAGCTGGATGGAAAAGTTAAAAGACAAGGTAAGAAAAGTATTTTATTCCTTTGAACTTATCTTGACAGGCATTTAGCTTTGTCAAACAAAAGATCTCCAGTATAGCAGAGCTTTAGTTTATTACTAATTCTGCTAATCTATCCAAAGATACAGGGCCACTTCCAGGTGCTCTGCAAGAAGGTCTTGCCTTTAAATTCCTTCTTGTAGAACACAGGAAACACCTTATTCTTTGGAGCACCATTCATTCTTACAAAAGTGTAAGTATTTACCTTGGTTGGTATGCTCAGCTGAATAATATCCTGTACATATCAAGGTGGAATTTCTTCTAGGGAATCTCAAGACTGTAATCCCATTCTATCTGACATTGTTTGTGCCAATATGAGGCTCTCTAGGCATGTAGCTTATTATATTGTTGCTACTTACTAAGCATTAATGAGCTGACCTGTTGGAATGGCCAACTACAGAAAAATGTTTTCATCTTTTGCATTAACTGCCATCTATACATAGTGATTGACAATATTAACTTCTTTCTGGGTTCATATTGTTCACTTTCTTTTTCTTTTCAGTACTCTCCAAGTTTTCACTTTTGGTTACTTTATAATGTTAAACTGGAATTACTCATAGACGTAATGTTGGAGTCCTGAATTCCTTGCTGTAGCCCGTGTCAGATGCCATTATTACAGCCCAGCTCTGATTTAACTGGAGTTTCAGTTAAATGGAGGTCTTTTCAATAGTCAGATATTGAGTTACCTCCAAATAACCAGCCTTAATGTTCTTCTGTTGATGATACTCCATATCTTTTTTATAATTTGGCATCAATTTTTTCCATATTGGAATTATTCATATTTATTTTGCTATACCTTAATATTAAAGAATAAGAGAAAACATTCAATTGCATTTAAATTATGTAATTATATTAATTCTCACTATTTTTTTTTTTTTGCTTCTCAGTAAAATTTAACGTGTACAATTTTTGAGAATGACACTATTTTGTGTTCATATATATTAAAAGTAACACTGAAAAATTTGAGTGCTGTTGTGGTCAGTGGAGGCTGTTTTGGTATTTGTAATGGGTCCAGTTGTGCAAAGGACAGATGATCATATGGACTGAAGAAAGATTTGGGGGAAGAAAAACTCAAAAGTTTAGAACTGGATATATTTACATTGGTAGTGCTTCTGATTATTTTTCATGAGAAAATATAACATAATTAAAATTAAATAGGCTTTGGTATATTAATCTAGGAATCCATATGTCATTGTTTCTACAGAAAATATCCTTCTGAGTTAAAAAAAGTGACAAAAAATAGACTTAAAATAACTTTTGGCATGTAGCCTGTTTTGAAGTTTGATATTGCTAAATTTCATACTGCATGTAGATGTACCTTCACCACTCGCCTTTAAAAATCTGTGCAGTTTTGGAGAAAGGCTATATTTTTCTATTCCTATGAACCCTTCATTCTTATCTTGTCTCAGAATCTTGATACGACCCTCTTGTCTCTTTTCACCAAGACAAATAATTTCGTGTGTGGTCCCTGGTTTTCTGGCTTATTTTGAAATTTTTTCAGCTTTTTCTTCACCTTCTTCTGCAGTATTTTTTTTTAGTATGATTTAATTTAAAAAAAAATGGAAGAAGAAAATTTGAGACTCCAACAGTGGTTGTCTTATTTAATGACTATGTCTTTATCTTTTGACTCTGGGAGGGACTCAGTTAAATCTTCCCCATCCCCCTCTTCCTCCATGCTTGAAATATTACATGCTCACTTGATCTGGGCAAATGACACATGTGTGTATTGATATCTTACTCTCTCCCTCTATCTTTCTATATATCCATCCACCCATCCACCTGTAATATTTATCATCTGTAAAAGTCTTCTTAGTCATTATCTTCAGGAAGCATTTGAGAACAAAACTACTGTCTCCTTGATGAAAGTCACAGAATCCCTTAGAACAGCCAAGCCAGGATACTCTCTCAGGTTAGCTTCATTTCGTCGTTCCAATATTAGGTGTCTATTAGTTAGCTGGATATAAAAAGGGTGGTGTTTTCACACGTTCTGAATTATTCCTTCTGTTGTTGTTGTTGTCTACTCTGATGCATGCTGCAGTTTGAGAACCACTATTGCATAGAAATCATAATGACACTGTCTCACTTCAGCAGACTTCCGGTAGTTCAGTGTGTCATTTGGTTATCTTGTAGCTTCTTGACAACAGGTGTTTCTGAATAAATATGCTATCCTAAAAAGAAGGGATACCTTTCTCATATACTTCAGGCAAACAAACAAACAAACAAATAAACAAACAAAAATCCTCCAAAGCCAAACAAACAAAAACAAGTACATATTTGACTTATAATCCACTTAAAAAATTTAAAACTTTATTTGGAAATAATTTAAAACTTCCAGACAAGATACAAGAGAGGGGGAATACAAAGAACTTTCCTACCCCTTTACCTGGACGCACCGATTGTTAACATTTTACCCCATTTTCTTGCTCATCTGCTGGCACATTCTCCTCTTTTTTACCTAAACCATTTGAGGATAAGTTACGCACATGATGGCTTGTTTACCTCTAAATACTTCAGTGTGTATTTCCTAAGAGCAGGAATACTTTGTTAGCAAATCTTAGTATAGTTATTAGCTTGGGTACATGTAACATCAATATAATACTTTTATGGAATCTGGCATCCATATTTCAGTTTTTTTAATAAACACTCAATATCCTTTATATTAATAAAAGTATTTTTTTTTCTCTTGACAGGATCCAGTCCAGGATTACGTCCCACATTTAGTTGTCATGTTTCTTTAATTTCCTTTAACCTGGAATATTTTTATAGCCATCTTTTGTCTTATATGACACTGACATTTTTAAAGAATGCAGTCTTTTAAAAAAAATTAATAGAATATTCTTTACGTTAGGTTTGTTGGATGTTTCCCCATGATTAGGTTCGGGTTATGCATGCTTGTTTGGAATAATACATTGGAACAATTGTGTTTTCTCAGGTTGTAACATCTTGGTGCACATGTGTGCAATAATGTTGAACAGAGAAAAGGTATTAGGCAGAATTTATAACTTCAAAATATGTGCATGCCATCTTATTTATTTTCATTTCTGAAGAAATCAAGTCATGATTATTTTCCTTTCGTCAGTTTTGAAAGATGAATAGTCAAATTATATTTGAAGACGACAGGTTGCTTTGCTTCCATCTTGTAATTTATTTGCAAGGCAGATGCCACAAACAAAAGACAAAAAAAAAAAAAAAGAAAGAAAGAAAGAGGGACAAAAAGAGAGACATAAAACTGAATTTTTGTAAAATCTATATGATTTAAAGCTTTAGAGCTAGATTTAGCCATTCTACAATGTATATATACTTCAAAACATGATGTATATGATATTAAATAAATATAATTTTGTATGTCAATTCCAAAATAAATTTGAAAAAATAAGCTTCTAGAAATAAGAAGGTTAAGTGTGTCAGTAAGAAATACAGAAATAGGGACATTGTGGAATATTCATATTATTGGTATGGAGTTAAGTGACATAGCATGAGGTGGCCCACACAGAGGCTGATTGAGTTGACCTTCCAAAAGCTCAAAAAGATCATCCTCTGAACATATAGCTCTGAAAACTCTACTTGACTAGGTGTGAAGTTGATTATATTTCAACATGTATATATGTTTCAATGCACTGGGAACGGTGATTTAAAAAAGCATATAGTTCTGGTGAGAGCACCAAAACTTTGCTATCGTCCAATGTTTTTCTACATGGAAAATTACAGAATTTTTATAAGCTTTAAGTAAATCTGGAAGAACTCTAGAAAATTTTGGCTTCTGCAAAGCATATTAATTTACTGAAAAATGACTGAGCTTTGTTTCTTGGGGAAAAATACTTAGTATGCTGATGAAAAATACTATTGTTCTCAAATTAATGTAAAAGTTTCCATATTTTGCCCTAACTTAGACCTCTGGGAGGCAGAAGCAGTGAGAGGCTGCTGAGCAAGAGAGGAGGGTGCCGCAGTTTTGTAAGGTCTCATCGGTTCCTTGGATTTACTATGAGAAATGTTGGGAAGGCAGCACAGCGTGCAAACTGCAGCACTTTTGGGAAGACTTTTATTCTCCATCCCTCTCTGATTTTGACTCATTCTGAGAGATACTGAAAAGAGTTTGTGCTATATTAGAAATTTTAGACATGGTCAAAGAAAAGAACAAACTCAGGCTACACCCCCCCACCCACGCCTATCTAAAGTCCTTTTTAGCGCTTTTAAAACTTTAATTGTTTATGTACTTTGCCTGTCTTCTAGGAGGGGATTCTTGGGAGATAAACCAGTGTCTGTGTTCCCCATGACAGGGCTCTAGGTTAGTACATACCCCTCTACTCCAATAGGAGTCTTATTGGCTAAGGTGCAGGAATCAGCCTTAGTATGATGGGCTTCCCCTGAGCTTGGGTAGGTCCTGAGTTACTTAGCAGAAGCCGGGGACTATGTGGGGATCATGCTGCTGTTTTAGGACCGAGGTATCCATAGCGACACTTTGAGGATGTTGGAAACACACATGAGTTTGATTCCTCCAGGCTCTTTTGGAGGCACCAAGGTTGTTGGCAGTGATCTCTGTGCCCTTCTCTGCTACTTCCTTTCTTTGGGGCTGGAGATACTCAGAATTCCCTCCTTATCCCCAATTTTGGTCTTGTTTGGAATAATCTGGGGAGATTATTCCATTCATAGAAATTAATCCAGTGTATGTGCATACTCTCACTTTTTTTTTGTCTTTTCTGCTTCTATTCCATCTAAAATCCTTCCTCTTGCTTTTGCAGGCACTCTTCTTCTCTGTTGCTTCCAGAAGACCTCAGCTTTTACTCACTCACAAGCACTTTTGTCTTTACTTTTTTATTGTAATGCAGCTAAGACAGAGAGAGAGAGAGAGAGAGAGAGAGAACGAACCACTACTGTCAAGATCCTCCTTTTACCCTCCAAGAAACACTATTCCAGAGGACACTTCAACTCCCTTCAAGCTTGGCCCTGGCTGATATTTCCAATTTATAGCATTTTAATAGTCCTAGCATTCTCAGAAGCTTACTTCATCCATCTTTAATACAAATTATATTTCTGTCACCCAAAATTGATGTTGACAAATGTGCATAAGCAAGTGGCTGGAGGAGCCACTAAGTCTGGCTGATTTATTTCAGTACTTCTAAGTATTTGAAATATCCCCAAATAATTATACATCCTCTCTGTTGCCTTTTCACTGAAAAATAACTTTATTCTAGGTTTTATTTTATGTTATAACACAGCAAACATGAAAATTCAGAGTGTCTAAAAGCCTGGTTCCATCCAGCAGAAATGAGAAACCCAGGGCAATGGTCTGTTTAGCATCCTAATGCATGTGTCCTTTTCTGTGCAGGCTGGTTATATGTCTGGGATGCTGGTCCCTGTAGGGGTTGGGATAGCTGGTGCCTTGTTCATCTTGGGAGCGCTCTACAGCATTAAGGTTATGAATCGCCGAAGGAGAAATGGCTTCAAAAGGCATAAAAGAAAGGTATGGAATCAACAATAGCAAAACCTAATCAGTTTCAGAACATTCTTTGCTTATCTAATTTGCTTAATAAAGCACATGGGGCTTAATGATGCATGAACAGTATTGACGTGCCCAGTGATTTGGATTAGCCATAGCAGCTGCTGCCTCGGCTTCATTTGTTAGTATATCTTTTAAAGTGGTCCTGTTTCTCAGCTTTGCTCTGCTGCAGAAAGAGTTTAATGCTTTTCTGTTTTCTTTCTCTAGCAGAGAGAATTCAACAGCATGCAAGATCGAGTAATGCTCTTAGCTGACAGCTCTGAAGATGAATTTTGAATTGGATGGAGGTTTAATTGGGATATTCAACAATGCTATTACTTTATTTTTTATTTTGGGTCAAAAAAACAAAAAGGAACAACATCCTGACACTTTGCTGCTATCAGGCCATCAATCCTAGTATCTGCTGGGTAGTAGATTTTTCTTGTACTGAGCAGAAAAGTCATGCTGTATACTAAATGTAACATGCAGTGTTTGGTTTTATTCTGTAGTGAATTTTCCACAACTGTGGGCTACAACTCCTAAATATGCAGCTCATAAATATGAAATATGTTGTTCAGTAGGAGTTGCTAGATTAGGTAGAGTAAATATTTTGTATTTTTCCACAGTGTCTTTTTCTTGGTTTGTATTACCTGCATTAAGTATAATGATTGTTGCTGCCAAGTCATGCTTGACTCTGAAATAGAAATCTTAACAAAGAATAACTTCTCATGATTGCACTCTACTTACTTGAACCCATAGGCTTGTTGGCAGTGGTAGATACTGCATTTGCATTAAAACTAACAGCAACTTAGAATGAAATCTTTTTCATCAAGACGATCTCTCAGCGCATTAGGATTATATGTAGATTTGTATGTAGATCTTGCATTATGTAGTACAGTCTCCTAGTTTTGTTATTTTTCACCATGTGTTTTATTTTTATTCTTGGCAAGGAAAAAATACACTAGAAATGATACATTAAATTGACTTTTAATCTTAGTATATGTTTGCTTTCTTGAATAGTGTGATTGAGTCCAACAGGCCTATTCACAGAGTCTTACATGTTTGTCCTTAAGAGAGATTCTTTTTGTGTACTATTTGACTTTGCAAAGAAGAAATGAGGAAGAAATCAAGAAGAAAATGAGGGTAGGTTACTGGGAGTTAGCTACTCTCCCAGCAAAACAGGTTCCACCCAGGCTGGATGGTCGCAAGAGATTTGAAAATAATAGAGACAGAGACAAAGTGCAGTTTAAAGTGATGGGGGAGTCAGGGGTCCTGCAGCATTCCCGTGAGCTATGAGGCCCCGAGTGAAATCCCACATCAGTATTTATTGTTAAAGCAAGTAGTTGTCCTTGGTTAAAGAATTATGTGTACAGCTCATTCCTTGAGGTTTCAAGGCTCCCCAAAGGTTTAAAGGGGCCCTTACCTAATTCTGTCTACAAGAATAGATGGTTACAAAATTTTTCTAAGATAAACATGTTAAGCCATAAGTTAGAAATAGACCTAGCTGAGCATACAAATTAAAGATAAAAATGTATAAAGTAGGAACACTGAGTCTGTATACTAATCTAATCTATTTCTCTAAATACAGAGACATGTGGTCAGGAGAGAAGCAGGAATAGCCTTGAAGTTTAAGGTAGTTCCAGTTGCACATTGTCTGCTGGGTAGGCATTTAATCAGCTTCTCAGCTCTGGGTCCAAACCGAGCTCTTCCTTGCAAATAAGGTCTAGGCAATGGCTCACAGCATTGAAGAAACGTTGCTGTGCAGACGTCCTCTGACAATGCCTCCCTTTGTTGCGAAACAGCTTCTAGTCTGTGAACTAATATGCCCACAGATTCCTTCAAGGCAAAGCCCTGCAAAACTCCTGAAACCTTTCACGTCTCTTAGCCTTATTTCCCAACAATAGGTGAGCTCCCAGAGCATTTATCACTGCCATTTGGTTCTGTGTTTGCCTGGCCACTGCTGTGACTAATTCAGAGCATTGCTTTTTCATAGCTGTGGTCTTGGCCATGGAAAGAGTAAGCCATCATTGGCCCTTATTTGGTTTTGGTAGAAAAACAGACATTCTGTGGTAGAAGCAGGCCTAGTAGCCAGAGCTCTCGTGCATAATAGAGCCTGTGGAAAACTAGCCTCTTTCAGGTATCTCATTGTTGGGATGTTGGGCTATTTTAGATCATTTTTCATTTCCTTTGAATTGAAATGCCCTGCCCTATACCTAATAGGATATTCAAATGCCCTATGTGAATCTGGGCACTTGGGACTTGCAGTTAGTTGAGTTTTTGGGTAGAGATTTGACTCATTTCTATGAAAGAATAAAGATTACTAATAATACAATTGCTTATATTACATTTGTTAGAGCCTGTTCTACTACGTCAAAGGCAAGTTGCACAGTTAGTCTTCATAGCTACTGTGGGAGGTGGGACATATGTGTCTGTTCTCCCATTTGACTGAAGATGGAACTGAAGGAGAGAAGTGAAATGATTATCCAAAGTTATACCCAGGGAGAATCAGCTTGAGAACCTACTTGTACTCAAAACCATGTATGCCTATCTTAAGTTCGGTGTCCTATCATACACTTTGGAGGAAGTAGTGATATTTCAGAGTGATTTTTTAAAAACAAACATTCTAAAGAAATAGCTACTTGGTCAAGGAACATTTGATATGAGTTTCTGTCTTTGTTAAGAGAATAATGCTTTTCTACTTCATGGTCATTTAAAAAAAAGAAAAAGAAAAAAGAAGAGAATAATGCTTTTCTAATTTCTCTTTTACTTACACAAGTTCTTTCCCACCCCATCTCAGTTGTTTCCTTTACAATCACATAAACAGAGGTCTCATCTGTATGGAACTAATAGAGAAACCTTCCCAGAATCCATTCTTGAATGATGGCTGGCTCACAAGAATGTTTTCATCAAATAATTTTAATTATTTTTGCCAGGAGATGTAAGCAAATGTGTGAAATTGATCAAGAGAAATAAACATCTCTCTGACTAGGCAAATAGAAGTTAAAAATTGGCAAATAAGCTCAAGATCAGACTTTAAAAATAGAATTCAGATCCGTGACATTCATAGGTAGTTTGTAATTTCATGAGTAGAAACATCCTGATATTGCATAAAGATGTTTTCCTTTTCTAAGAGCAGCCCCTTTCTGTGAGTGTTAGGAGTAAGTGAGCATGGTATGGTATTACAGTCTTTGTATTTTTGACAAGCTGTTTATAGAGAATACACAGTAGGCTGCTTAATTCAGCAACACATGAGTGATATTAATGGCCACTAATGCCGTGGGCTACTTAATCTGTAGTCTTAACTAGACCTTGGGTAATAGGTTGAATCTTCAAACTGTAGTATAATAAATTTACAAATAACCAACCTATATTTTCATTTTTCCAGAGGGCTATGGGGATGACATGTATAATATATGAATTTAGCCTTAAGCAGAAATGTCTCTGCAGCTGTTTTTGGGACATGTGACTGTTTATAGGAAAAGATGTTACTTAGATCACAGGAGGTTTCTGTACAAAGCCATTCAAACATCTAGATTGAGTGGAAGGTCAGTGGATGGCACAACTGGTATGTTTATTTTGGTCATTTTCCTCGTTGCTTGTGGCTGTGGAGTGATGATTTTCAGTGGTTGGTTTAGATTATTAAGAGGATCAGAAAAGCTTGTCTTGTTCTAAACAAAACCTGGGGCTCAGATTAAGGGTGCTGCCACCTAATGGAAGTGCTGGCCAATGGTTATACTGTAGTCCACGTGAACAGTAATAGTCAGGCACTGGTGGCTTTCCCTAAAATATTGGCACATTAAAAATAGAAAGTCAACTCTTGATTCTAATAACTAGCTTTAAACATTTAACACAGAAACAAATAAGGCTGGCTGGAAAGGAGGGCTGGTTACCGCATCTTCAGTCGTGAACACCTTCCCCATTGGATCAGATTTACTCAGCCAGAACTGCCAGCTTCCCATTGCAGGGACAGGGACTTGGTCTTACTCTCAGTGGTAGAGGCAGTGTTTCCCAAACTCGCCAGCTCATAAGAATCTCCTGGGACACTGGTTAAACATACAGATTCCAAAGTTTCACTCCAGACCTACTGAATCCTAATCCCTAGGGAAGGAGGTTGGGGTTCTCATGCCCTGGCAAGTTTGAGAACACAGCTAGGGGAGTGTCTGTCTAGTGAACAGCTTCCTTATTAAAGCGACAAGGCAAATTAAAACCACAGTGAGACATCACCTTATACCTATGAGAATGGCTATTATCAAATCAAACAAAAGATAGCAAATGTTGGTGAAGATGTGGGGAAATTGGAACTCTTGTACAGTCTGTTGGTGGGAATGAACAATGGAAAACAGTATGGAGGTTACTAAAAAAATTAAAAATAGAACTATATATGATCCAGTAATCCCACTTTTGGGCATATCTAAAAAAAATTGCAATCAGGATCTCGAAGAGATTGCTGTACTCCCATATTCATTGCAGCATTATTCACAATAGCCAAGATACAGAAATATTCGAAGTCTATCAATACGTGAATAAATAAAGTGTGGTATATACATACAATAGAATATTATTCAGCCTTTAAAAGGAAGGGAATCCTGTCATCGTGACAATGTGGATAAACTTGGAGGACATTTATGCTAAGTGAACCGAGCCAGTTGCAGAAGGACAAATATTTGTGATTATACTTATATGAAGTATCTAAAATTGTCCAGCTCATAGAAGCAGAGGAAGAATGGTGATTGCCAAGGGCTGGGAGGAGGGAATAATGGGGAGATGTTGGTCAAGTACATTTCACTTATGCAAGATGAGTACGTTCAAGAGAGCTGCTGTACAACATAGCACCTATAGTTCACAATACTGTATTGAGCACTTAAAATTTTTTTAAGAGGGTAGATTTCATGTTAGTGTTCTTACTAATAAAAAAAGAGACGAAGAGAGCAGCCCCCTGTGGGAAGAGTCCCTTTCTGTAGTCATGCTGTCCAATAAATCGCACCTGCCATGGAGAAAGGAGAAAAGCAAAGGAAAGAGAAAAGAGCAGAAGCTACGAGGGGAAAAAAAAAAAAAAAAAAAAGGCTGAGATGGAGAGAAAAGGGTTCCTCCCATGGCCCTGTTGTCTTTGTCTTTTTCTCTAATCAGAAGACAGTACCTTTCTTTTAAACCTCTTTAGTTTTTTCTTTCCCATAAGCTGCTGCTTTCAGTAGCTGCTGGCTTAATTTATATGCAATATATGGAGTTAATTAGTATCCCAGGGCAACAGATTCCCTTAGCAATGCCTCAGCCTTGGCTTCAGCTCATAAACTGCCTCAAATGTAGTTTTTCAGAAACACTTCCTTAGAGTACCTGTGTCTCTTGACATAGGTCAAAACTGTTGTGGAGAAATTTTTAAATCCAAGTTTTAGAACATATTTAAAGTAATTTTAGCACAATCCATTAAAGCTAGTTCTTCATTTTATTATTTTTTCCCCCAGAGGCTAAGGGTTAAAAATTAAAACTGGAGATATCAGAAAAATGACACAGGGCAGTGTGGAGCATTCTGAATGCCCAGTGCCTCCCACGCTGTGCCTCCAGCTAGCTTCCTCTCATGGAAGTCCAAATGAAACATCTGACTTGGAATCGAATCGCAGCTGGGAGGAGAAGAATCAAGTCATCCACAAGCATTGTGATTTCTGTGGATATGAATAATCAACGTTCTTTCCAGCTGCCAAAAGACAGTGTTTGGAGACAAGATATAGTATTTGGTGTAAGGTTATAGCTATGTGGCCTTTTGGCAAGACAGGTTTTGTTATGACCACAGAGAAATCTGAAGAGGCAGGATTAAAACTGGAAAAAAAAATCTCTTCCTTTTAGGAAAGAAGGAAAGAAATATGGTAGAAGAAGATGGAAGGAAAATCATAATACAAGGCAGATATAAAAATGCACAAGTGCTAGAGGAAGCCAAAGTTCTGAATGGACTGATGCTTGGAAAATGATAAGGAAAATCAAGGAGAAGAATGCAAATGAGGAAGATCATTAGCAGGAGAAGGAACCATAAAGCCACATGAATCCATTTTGCCTCCATCCTCTCCATCAAAGAAAATTATCCTACATTAGGTAGAATGAATGTCGTTGGGAGGGAACTGAAGTCAAAAATGCATGAGAAGATGAAAGGTGCTTCATTACGTCAAATGCGCTTAAGCTCAGTAAATATCTTCTTTAATTGCACAGTCTTCAGATGACTGAATATAAACTTTGAGGAGCAGGAAATAATTTGAAAGCAAAATAATAGTATTGACTTAATAAAAGTACCATATTTGTGCATTTAGCGCCCCCCCCATAAGACACATACCCACTTTGGGGGTAGCTGTTAGACTGGTAAGCTGAGAACCGACGAGGAGACACATCCAGTTATGTTTCTTGGATAATTATAGACTTTGGCACTTAACATAGCTGGAAACATAATCCTGTTGCTTAATTTCTACATGCAGAAAAATAAACACTTATTGTGCAAGGCTCTGTTATATAAATGCATTGGGAGTATCCTATTTGAGGTAATAGGTATATCTAACTCCCTATTAATTAACCCAAATTGCTTTTCTGTGCATATAGGATAAAGGGAGGAAAAAAGAAAGGAAAGAAGAAAGGAAAAGAGGAAGGAAGGAAAGAAGGAAAGAATTTCTCTCAGTAAATAGCAAAAGCACAAAGAAACAAATCATCTGCTCCCATGTTTTAGTTTGCATAAAAGCACAAAAAAATTGGGGTAAAAAAACTATTAAATATTCCACCTAGTAAAGCAAGGATTCTATTATTCATACTTTCTCTTCTTACAAAGCAGCAAGAGTAGTAATGCAGTGATAGCCATATAATTTGTAATAAAGAGCATAAATTCTTACCCTAAGACTGCAGCCTCGAATCTGAAGTTCAAGACTGATGTTACTGAGAGGTGTAACCTTTTGTGGCATAAGATGGAGAAATTGAGAAGGATTAGAAACAGGAACTGTCTGTGTGTTGGGGGGGGAACTCTTTTTCTTCTCAAAGTTCGCAGGTATAGAAACAGAGTGTAAGTAAAATGGCAGGCAAAGCGGGTGCCCATTTGGATTATTTTATTACCTACAAGGTGGGGAGATCGTCTGCTCTAGTCTTAAAAGAATAAACTTGGTATCAGTTCAGAAAACTGAGGTTGTTATTAGCCAGTGTCATGTCTATTTCAATATTTTCTTCCTAACTAGCACTGAAATAAAGGAGGGACCGACACATCTGAAACATTTCTCCAATTTTATGTCTCGTGACACAGCCGCAGCATTTGTGTACTTCAGACTTCTTCGTGACCAGGCAGACTAAAATATACCCCTAGGAAAGTAAAAGTACAGTCTTTCAAAAAGGAATTTTGACACAAAACCTCCAACGATCCTTTTCTTTATTTCCTTCTTTAGGTAAGAGATAAAGGAAAAGAATGGTTTTGTAATTGAACCATTCAAATCCCAAAAGGTCTGTGTCAAGCGGGGTGAGGATGGGTAGAGATCTTATCTTTGGTGAGCCAAGAGCACTTGATGTTATTGCTTCTTACTGAATCAGTATTTATTGAATGCCTTTTATGTGCTGGGCAGTGTGTTAAGCGTTGGGGGAGCAAAGGGAGCAAGACATATTCATGACCAGAAAGAACTTATGGACTAGCAGGGGAGAGAGGGAATGGACAATTTCATCTCAGAGGTACTGTGGGGTCCAGAACAGGAGCATCTAGCCCAGCCAAGAAGATTGGGGATATTTCTCTAGAGCAGGTAACACCAAACCTGAGGCCAGAAGAATGAGTAGGGGTTATTCAGGTAAAGGGGAGAACGTGATGTGTGTCCTAGCCAGGGGAACCACATGTGCAAAAGCCAGGAGTATGGGATGAAGTAGCTAGCATGGCTGGAATGCTGGGTATGCCGGGGGACTGGGGTTGGGATTGGAGCGAGCATGCCATGTGAAATCTGATTCTGAAGGGTCTTTAGGTTATGCCAAAGAATTAGGACTTTATTTTGAGGGCAATTAGAAATCATGCAAATATATGCCAAAAAGTGCTATGATCCGACTTGAGTTCATAGAAAGACTGTATTGAAAGGGTTAAAGTCTGGAGTCGGGGATACCAGTCAAGATCGAGGCCTATGCAGCAATGCAGGTAAGAGATAACTGTGGCCTGAACCAAGGTTTCAGGCATGGATGTGGAAGGGGAGAATGTGTTCTGGAGGTGTTCAGGAGGGGTAAGCAGTAGGACGTGGGGATCGGCTGGGTATAGAGATGAGGGGAAAGACAATGGTTAAAGTTGACCAGGGTCAAGGGACTTTTGAGGCCCTCCAGAGATCCTGAAGTCCAGTGTCCTGCCTTCCAGAAGGACTGAGCCTGTGTTATCCCAGCATAGCCAGGCCTGAGGAAAACGACCTGCAAGTCTGCCAAAGACTTATAGGCAGATTTAACTTTCTATCAAGTGTGTGTAAGTGTATGGTCGTTCTCTGACTTTTAATAGTAGGTGCCAAAGAAATAACTTTAAATTTAATAAAACTTAAACATCTTGAAAAACTCTCCTAATACCTTTAGGTGATTACATTCCTTTGGTTGAGCCCAAGATGTGAGTTTCTCTAGAGGATCTGATCAACTGTCTTGATTTGTAAAGACCAATATGAGAGTTTCTTATTCTTTGACATGAGAACAGAAGCTCAGTATCCTGTTTTTCTTGAAAACAAATCCAAGAAACTTCTCTCTAAAGGTTGGTCCATCTGAGGATGATGTCAGGATTTGCACATGCAGCCTGGAGAATCATGAGAAATGCAGGCTCTGTGTCCCAGTGCTGCATGGTTTCTGTGGCTTTTTGACAGCTGTCATGCCCAGTCATCAAGTAGCTTATCTTCCTTAGCATAAAGAAAGTTTTCCACACTTGCCATATCAACCCACAGCCAGATTCCAGAAGGCCCCGGTGGCAACAATGCAGAATTGAGGAAAAGCAGAAAAGCCTGAGAAGAAATAATCATCACTCCAGTCCCACCCCCAGAGATAAACATTGTTAACATTTTGGTCTATATTTTTCAATCTTTTTTTCTGGTTATTTGTGATATGCTGTAGAGACACACTTTTATTTTTACACAAAGTCAGGACTATTATTTACATGCTATTTTGTTACCCCCCTGTAGCTACAATTTCCCCTGGTTGTTTTAAAAGGAAGAAAGAAAAGGAAAACAGCTTGTGGAAATCCCGAAGTGGTATTTGAATGAGTAAGCTGTTTCCTCATTAACAACATTTATTTGACATTTGGTGGTCCACGACTGCCCAGTTACCTCAAGACGCTTGCATGTGATATAAATGAAAACATAGTTGAAAGAAGTCTCCATACATATAACACCTGCTGGAAAATGTCATATTCTTGTGCCCCCAGGGACTAGAGAACATTTTCCTCTCTTTGCCTTTGCCCCCAAGGCAAAGATTATAAGCTTATATAATTAGACAGGAAGACTGAATAACCACAGGGTAAATAATATGTAGTATTATGAGAAATATTGGGGAAAAGGACACTTACTGTAGTGACCTAAATTGAGTAAAGGCTTATTTAGTTCAATTCTCTTGAATCTAAATATTAATAATATTTTTCATCGTTTATTATTATAGGGCACACATATTTTCTACATTTGATTTCACTTGGCTAAAGTCAAATGAGCAAATGTTCTCTGTTATGTACATTGTTTCCTTCTCTCTGTTATTGTTAAAAAGAGAAGTCACAGCTTTTCATACCTTTTTTCTGTCTTCTCCACTAGACCCTTCTGATTCAACCTCTCCCCATCCTTTTTAGAAGGATCTGCAAATGAAAGTCGGTAAAAGCTGATTCAATAGGATTGATGTCCTACTAAATAATGTTTTATTGTCTTCATTCCATGTATTTTCAGAAAAATTGTAAGGATCTTTAAAACAGTTAATGAAACCCTGTGGTACTTTTGACCAAGACCTTTGTAAGTATCTCCCTTAATTAGCCCACACTCCTCCAAATTTCTTGCACCTACAGTAGGATATGACATTAAATGAAACACATGATAAAGCACAATGAACTTTATTCTAAAAATTTTGTCTTTGGGTGTGAAAGTAAATTCTTACTCAGAAGGTGCTATTAGATTAAGACAGGATGGAGTGAGCATTGGGCAAACTGATTGGCTCTTCACTGGAAGACCTTGCTCTTAAGGACACATTTCTGTTCATGTTTAAGGTCAGCGGTCAAGGAAAGGCAGCTGGGAAAAAATGCAAATAAATGAATTAGGGTCTTAATTATCTTCTATTATAAATGATAAAGGTCTTTTTAGAGTTTAGTTATGGGAAATTGTTGAATAGGCTAGTTTTATGCTAAGTAAATACAATGTGAATTTCAAAAAACCTTAGTGAAATTCAAATTTACTTTTATTTAGTAATAATAAAATCACAAAGGCTTATTGAGCTCTTGCTGTGGGCCAAATACTGTGCTCAATGCTTAACATGGAGAAGCTCACTTAATTAAATATCAGAATCTAATGAGGTAAGCACCCTAGGTTACCAATGACTCTACTGATGGCAGAAACCTCACTTGTAATAAAAAATTATCTTTGACAAGAGAAACATAAAATAAGACCTGCAATAAATGATTTGTTGACTGTTTTTCCAACTATATACCACTGGTCTTTAGCCATGATTTTGATTCAATTTTAAAAGTATGTAATTTTTATTATATTAGCCCACACTGAACATTAGCTTTTGAGCAGATAATCCATCTCCCTAGTGGTTCCAGGTTGAGGAGCTACAGAGAAGAATACTGCTTATTGAGTCACATCCTGAAACTGGTGAATGAATACCTGTGGCCATGTAAGTAAGCACTCTGCTCCAGTAGGTAGGGTGCAACAGACAATCCAGTTATTCAGAATTAAGTTTGTAGTTATTGTCATTCATTGAAGAAGTAGTTTGCAATTACAGTTGTGTCTAGGTATCCATGGGGGATTGGTTCCAGAACTCTCTGCTGATACCAAAAGCCAAGATGCTCAAGTCCCTTATATAAAATGATGTAGTATTTGAATATAACCTATGCAATCCTCCCACATACTTTAAATCATCTCTCAATAATGTATAATCCTAATACAATATAAATGCTATGTAAATAGTTATACTGACAATATAATAATAATGACAAGGAAAAAAGTCTGCAGCACAGACTTAACTCTCACATTCAGCACAGACTTAATTCTCATATTCAGCACAGACATAACTCTCCATTTTTTTCCTGAATATTTTCCATCTGAGGTTGGTGGAATCCGTGGATGTGTAACCCACGGATATGAAGGGCTGACTGTACTTAGTAGTTAATTCAGACTTGTCACAGTGATCTAAAGTAATTTTGCAGGTTACACCATTTTTATTTGGTTTGAAATAAAAAGAATACTGGTGATGTGTTACTTATATAACGTCATGAGAGAGAGTATCCTATTATAAAGGCCACATTTTAAAAGTTGAAAATGTCTAATGTTTATATACTGTTGTCTTCTAGATCCACAAGGCTTCCATACACGGTTCATGATACTCGGCATTGCTTAATGTAATTTTTCTATCCTAAAGGAGAATTACTGTTCAGACTGTACTTGTGGAATGAAGTACTTCATTAAATTAAGTATATTAAAATAAAATCTGTGTGGCACAGGATCTGTTCTTTTGCTTAACAGAAGGTGGTTTCTTTGGGTACATTCTTCATTGGCCTCAAGGAAGACAAAGTACATCCTGTCCAGAGACATTTCTGCAGAGGGCACTGAAAAAATAGGAAAAACAATACTGAAGAAGAAAAAGAACCATGAAAAAACCAATTCTATTGGGAATTTTTTCTCATGCTTCTCAAAGGTTGTGTGTATATGTGAGAGAGAGAGAAAGAGAGAGAGAGAGAGAGAGAGAGGGAGAGAATACACTAAGTGATTAAATCCTTATGGTCTAAACTGAGATAAAATTGAGAGTGAAAGGGGATTAATTATTAATATTAATAATTATACTGGGACAACAGGCATACACTGGAATGATCTTAGGAAAACTGGAACTTAAGGACGTCCCAGAGGGAGGGTACCGAACACCTGTCTTACCACTCCAAATTCTATCTGCTATTCCAGTCACTGAAGTAGCAATCAGTTTGGCACAGGCTTCTACGAGCTTGCCATGGGCGGGTTACTGTGGGCTTCACTCGGCACTCACACATGTACAACCTGGAGATGCAAGGGAGCTAACCTGGTGGGCCCTCACCAATGGGGATGGAAGCTGAAGGATAAATGCTCCCACCATTTGTTGCTTATGTGGCTGGGTCTCAGATGCATTTCATGAGACCCTGCAGAATGTTCCTTAGGATTGTCCATTGCAGTGCCACCTTGAAAATTCATCCTGTGTTGGCTTTCTTTCCTTCCCTGTCTCACTGCTACCTTGTATGCAAGACTTTGTCTCAGGCTATACTTTCAGGGGAACTCAGGCTGCAATATTTGGGACTGGAACTTCAGAGTGAGATCACTCACTGGTCAGAGGTAATAAGGACTCTATTACAGCATTTGCATATAACCTATGCACATCCTCCCATATACTTAAAATCATCTCTAGATTACTTATAATACCCAAGACAATGTAAATGCTACGTAAATAGTTATACTGTATTGTTTAGGGAATAATGACAAGAAAAATAAGTCTGTACTTTCCCCCTTCCATTGTTGGAGGTCAATGGAGTGGTGACACCTGGCCAGCAGCATCTTAATTGCTGAGACTGTGACCTGCGGTGGATTGCGATGAGGTGCAGGCAGAATGCAAAGCATCGGGTTGTGTGATAACTGTGGTCCCTAAAATAGTAGGGGAGCAGTGGTGGTCACAAGGATTGAGTTGGCTGATGTGTTTAGACTGCTTTGGAGTCTTTGAGTGAAGAAAATGACAGGCTGAAGTCAGTCAATTATCAACACAAGGAATGTCGTGAAAGCCAGAGGGTCTACATTGAAGTGTGTCAGTCGATTGTGCTGAAACTCTAATACTCAAAGTCACCCTCCAAGCAACTTTGACTGAGCAAGATACTGGTAAAAGGTGAGAGAAGTCTAAAATGTGTGGTAGAAGAGGGAGATGAAGAATATTATGGTCTTGGGATCAGCAGAAACAGCAGCAAATGGAACCTGTTTCATTGACCATCTGAAATTAAATCTTTGCAGAGATTATGACTGCTCACCATCTTGAAGTGGGTTCTGTGATAGACTGAGAAGTGTGAGAAATAGACTGTACCTCCTTCTGTACCACTCCAGGTCCTCTTGCTCATATCATTTCTGTGGTTACCAGGTCTGTGCAGGTAGCAATCAGCTTTGCACAGGTGCAGCCTGACAGAGACTAGCCTTGTCCTGTGGCTCTCTCACCTCTCTGATGCTGGAATGTGCTGACACCAGACCAGGGGAACCAGATCAACACTCAGGCACGCACAACTCAGAAGTGTGAGGGAGTTGATAACTATGAGGGCCGAAGCCACTGTTAACCGCTAGCGATGAGGATTGATGAATAACTGCTTTCCTCTTTCTTCTCCCAGGCAAACAGTTTTGAGTTGCAATTTATAAGACTCCCCCAGAAATCCTGTAGGACCGGTCACCTGTAACAGTGGCGAACTTGATCTTGTATCCTTGCAAATCCTTTCGCTTCTTCACTGTTCATGCCCCCAGCCTATACTTTGGATTCCTGAGATCACATTTCAAAACAGAGTACTGTGTTTAAGCCTCTGCCTCAGTTTCTGTTTTTTGGGAGACCTAGACTAAGACAGAGAGAGAGAGCAGACAAGTTGGGGTACAAAGCAAGAGAAGGAACTGTGATCTGGTATTAAATTGCAGGAATATTTTGGGACATCAGAGCCCAATTTAGTACTATGATATTTCTAATAATGAAGATGACACATTTAGGCCACATGCTTTCTTGTTAGAAACTCTGTAACCAGAGGATATAGCAATTTTAGAGCTGGAAGGATCTTTGGATCTCATTTTTAGCCTATCTTTTATTTTAAAGGAAAGTAAGTTTGGGCTATAAATATATTCCAGTACATCTGATAAAAGGGATTACAGTATGTCAAATCATCCAACACTAACCAAAATAATGATGAATATTCCCCAAAGTGTAAAATTATATATATCTAGGAGTCTTAAAGACAGAGGAACAGGCAAAGTAGGGTTAGGATAAGGTTAAGCAAAGTGGAAGTTGACTGTGTTCAAAAAGTACAGGGAGTGGGGATATTTTAGAGAGAAGAAAAAAAACCTTTCCATGAGATAGATTTTTTTCCTGGGACTTGTTAAGTTTTTGGCTGTGAAAGAAGGGAACTAATATGCCAAGCATTTGACATATTTAGCCAAGCATTTGACACATTTAGCCACATGTGAGATGGGAGGTATTATCTCCATTTTATAGATCAGGAAGTTGAGGCTCAGAGAGGCTAAGTAACTTTCCAAGATGACTTGTAATCCAAGTGCTTTCGATTGTGTTATTTTCCTTCCACCTCACCATATTTCCTCTGCTGAAAAGGAAAACCAGTTTCCCCCATCCTCTGCGGTTCCAGAGTTTATAGGCATCCTTGCCAGGGCCATAAGCAGAGTCCATTAAAAGCAGGAAGAGAGCATGGATCATTCCTTCTGGTCCCTCCATCCTAAGACTGCTATAAAAGGAATAATTCAATTTTACCTTCAAGGCCAATTTAACAAGCCTAGTTTCTACCTGTTCCTTCTCACCTCCCAGCTAATAATTTTGCCAGAATGCTGGTTGCAACTTGAATACAATTTCATTGGAAAAAAGAAGACAGTTCCTACCTAAAGGAGAGTAAAAAGCAAGTTTTTAGCAGACAAGTGGTTGTATGAATGAGTCAATGACAATATTATATGCCAATCATGTCAATTTTTTAAATCACATTTGTGCTTTTGATAAGGGATTTAGTCATTTGTTCAATATACTTTTATTTTTTTGAGTGTCTGGAGCTATACTGTTCAGTACAGGTGGAGTAGCCATACATGGCTATTGAAATTCAAATTAATTAAAATTAAATTAAAATTTTAAATTTAGTTTCTTAGTCATACTAGAGTCATTTCAAGTGCCCAAATAATCACCACATGTGGGCAGTAGTTACCAAATTGGACAAAGTGGATATAAAACATTTCCATCATCACAGAGAAAGTTCTGTTGGACAGTTCTGGCCACACTGGACATACTATTAAGTTCTGGGGATACAGCAAATAAATAGATACCATCTGTACTTCATTAGCCTACATTTTAGGTGAGGGGGAGATAGAGATGAAAATATGCAAATAGGCTGGGCGCAGTGGCTCACGCCTGTAATCCTAGCACTCTGGGAGGCCAAGGCGGGAGGATTGCTCGAGGTCAGGAGTTCAAGACCAGCCTAAGCAAGAGTGAGACCCCATCTCTACTAAAAATAGAAATTAGCTGGACAACTAAAAATATATGTATAAAAAATTAGCCAGGCATGGTAGCTCATGCTTGTAGTCCCAGCTACTCAGGAGGCTGAGGCAGAAAGATTGCTTGAGCCCAAGAGTTTGAAGTTGCTGTGAGCTCGGCTGATGCCAACTCTAGCCTGGGCAACAGAGTGAGACTCTGTCTCCAAAAAAAAAAAAAAAGAAAATATGCAAATAAATAAAATGATAATCAATGGCAATTAGTCTTATAAAGAAAGTGCACAGTGTGCTGAGGTAAAGAATATTAGGAGATACCTACTTTATACAGTGAGGTCACCTGAAGGATGTGAAGAAGCCATTGGGAAGAGCATTCAAGGCAGAAAGAACAGCAGGTGCAAAAGTCTTAAGGGGCAGGGGAGTAGAGAGAGTGAGGGCTTTGGATATCTTGGGGAGGAGACTGGACATCCAAGGACCCTATACAAGGAGGTTCACGAGAGAGCAGCTTCCTAACAGTATTTGAGAACAATAGTTCTTAAATTTAGTGTGCATTAAAAATCGCTTGGAGGGCTGCTTAAAACAGACTGCTGAGTCACCCCCAGAGTTTCCTACTCAGTAGGTCTGGGGGGCCCTGAGAATTTGCATTTCCAACATGCTCTCAGGTGATGGTGGTGCCGCTGGTCTGAGAACCACTGACTTAGTAGATGAAGAAATGAAAGCTCAGAAAGACGACCTCACTAGCCTGAGTCCCACAACTAGTCAGCTGAAGAAGAGACAGCAAAGGCAGGAATGGGAAGAGAGAAGGCGGCAAGACAATGGAAAGTTTGAGATAGTTCTCAAACTCGTGTCTAGCTTGCCTTCACTGGGAGGGGACAGTCGGAAGCTGAACACTGAGGAATTTTTGATGTGGCTTTATGGCAGGCAAGCAGAAGCTCATCGCTGCGTGATATATAAGGATATACGTGTGTTTTAAGATGGCTCATTTCAAAGGATTTATTAATCAAGAGCATGTGTGACTCAGAGGACTTGAGACCTCTCCACGTTTTAAAAACTTATAGAATATGCCTGCTAGTCTGCTGCTTCTTGCCTGAGGCAACACGCCTTAGAAGTATTCATGGCTCAGTTTCAGACACTATAAAATATTCCACCACTTTTAAACATGACTATCCCCTCTTCTCCCCTCTCCCTTTCCTGATGAGAAGGAAAGGCCACTGCTCGTTTCGCCACAGGCTTGGGAGGAAAATGTCATGATGAAGATAATTCACATTTGAACAGCTGCCTGAAGTTTAGCACGATGGTTTCAAACCTGGACACACATTGGATTTAACTGAGGAACTTTTAGAACTAACCTGCCCAGGCCCTGCCCCTAGAGGCTCTGCTTACATTGGTCTGGGTTAGGTGGCTTAGACCAGTATCTAGATCCCGCTGTGGGGGTGATTGCATTCAGTTAACTTCTGGGTAACAAGTGAGAGAATGTGCCTGGCCCTGCTAAGCTCCGAGGCCTCTAGACAGGGCATTCTCACAATGGCCCTGACCATTCCGGGGGAAATGGTGGTGACCTTGACAGTCTAAGGGGAAACTGAGGCTCAGGACATAGCCCTGCTGTGAACCCTATTTGCCTAGATGGCAGCATCTGAGAAAGGTCAGAGGATTTGAAATCAGAAGCTAGACTTCTTTCCCCCTGTCATTGGTGGCCTTATTTGGTGCAATGTAGATAGTGACTTAAATGTGAGTTCTGGAGTCAGGCTGCCAAAATTCCTAATCCCAGCTTTACCATATTTAGCTGTGCTAACTGGAGCAAGGAATTCAGTTTCTGCCACAGCTAAGGGTCCTGGCAGGAAAGAGATGGTATTCTCAAAGAACTTCACTGCAGAGAGTTTAACAAAGGGACAATTTTCAGAGGTGTGGGAAGGTTAAGGTAACCAGTGAGTGACGGTGAGTCCCAAGGGACTAACAGCAGGGGAAGCCATTGTCACCTTTCTGTCTGAAAAGACAAGGGCAGGTACAGAATTTTCTGAACCCAGGGAGAGCTCCAGTGTGAGAGGTGGCCCAAGAGGAGGAATGCAGCCCCTGGTACAACTGGCCAGACAGGGAGGGGGGCAGGATGAATGCCCACACCTCTCTTCTCCTGACTTCCCCATTCAAGCCATTGCCTCCCATTGGCCAAGCTCAAGCAGAACCGCAGGGCAAAAAGGCCCTGCTGTGCAGGCACGGAGGCCAGTCTCCCAGGGACGCAAAGCATACCAAGAAGGGAGCGGAATGGATATGGAGTGTCAAATTCAGGTTACCAGTCCAGCTTTGATAAGTCTTAGTGTTCCCATCTGTAAAATGGGAATGCTAATAGTAATGGCACTTACCTAGTAGGGTTGTTGTAAACAGTAAATGAGATGGTGCATATAAGGCTCTGAGCACAGTGTCTGGTCCGTGCTCCATGCTCCACTGTGGTCAGCTGTTACTACATCAAAGGTGACCGTTTGGGCTGCAGGAAGGCACACTTCTTTTGCAGACCATAATACTGATTCTAAGAAGCCCACAGGCAGAGCATTGCTCTACGCCCTAGGTCGAGAAAGTTCCTCGTTGCAGAGTAATGCAGTTAAGCTGTGTCTGGTCACACAAGTCGACTCCTAATCACGACTGTTGAGTAATAAATACACTGAGTCAGAGGAGGGGCAGCGGCATTCTCTCTTCTTCCTCACTCTTGTTTTCATTATGGTTGATACTCAATATGTCAAGAAAGATGAAAGCTTAGCCCATCTGATGGAGATGACCAGCTTTATTTATAGACTCTGCTCTGGGGTGAGCAATAATACCCTGGTGGTGGTGGTTGGGGCGATGGGCAATCCGTTTCCTTCCCCGGGAAATGACAAATCGCATGTTCACGGAGAGTCTGGGACGGGCCAAAACCACAGATTCAGGCGGTGATGGCTTTGAGCTGCCCAGAGCAGTTTTTCTCACGTTTCCTTCCTGTTGGTAAAGTAATCTCCAGGCTGGGACCATAACCTGGCCTGGCCACTCGCAATCCTCTCGGATCTGAGATTGAATCAGGGACCCAGAGATGACAGATTCCTCTTTAAAGAAACAATATGTATGAAGTGATCTCTTGGTCCCTTCCAGATTTAGAATATCTGGAAGTTAAAATAAACAACAGAAAAAGAAAACCTTAGTTTAAACCCCCCAAATATCAACCTCGAGACTTTTATTTCACTCGGGGCTATATATGAATACTGCTTACAAGATCAAGAACCTAAAATACACGAATGTCTGTGCAAGTGCACAAAGACTCGCCTAGCCCGTAAAGTTCACGAAGAGAAGGTCTCAGAGGTTTCAGCTGCTCTTCTCACCCCAAGATAGAGTCAGGCCAGTGTTTAGAATGTGACTACAGTTTGGCTCAAAACGTAGCATGAATCGGGAAATGTATTTGTCACGGTCAGTAGGATTTAGCCAGAGAAGGTTTTGACTAATTAAACGTGTTTTCCAAAGTAGGAGGAAGTAATTGCTCCGCTGGGGTCCCAGGAGGCAACAGGTTGAGGAGAGCTCAGTCCTTCCCTCTGGGGGGACGGCCTTGAGAGAGACAGCTCTGGAGGGCAGGAGCCAGCCGAGGTCTGCATCCGGTCACATACTGGGGATGCCGTGGTCGTGTTCAATCACACTGTCAAGATATCAGCCGAGACCCAATCTTTCCCCGTGACTCTTGCTAGGAGGGGAAAGATGCTGCTCTTGTGGCCTATCCTTGGCCCAGGCGGAGCCCGGAGGGTCTGCTCTGAGGCCTCTTCCCACGGCATAAATGGAATGTTCTTCTTCTGCAGTGCCTAATGTTAAAGAGTGCTTCATTTAGTTGGATTATTCTTAATGTTAGAGCTGCTATAATAGGAAAAGAAGAACTAAGAGAAAGCCATCTTTACCACCCTACTACTCCTGTAATGTGAATATTTCATTTTCTTCTTCCCTTCTGGTTCTTGCGCAGATGACTGCATGCTTTTTATATAGTTGAAACCACCACAGAAATTCCATTTTGAATTTTTACTTTATTAAGCTTTGGAAACAACACATGGACAGGCATGGGGGGACTGGGCAGTTCTGCTCTGGGTCCTTCATCTGTGCCAGGAGCGGGAGACAAGCCCTGGTGTTTGGGGGGTGGCTCTTCTTACACTAGATTAATGATTCACAAAGTAGTTATTGGTGCTTTGAGAGCTGTCCCTGCTAGATCCCGACCCCTCCCTACCACCACACCCACTCAGCTAAGAAGACATTTTTAAAGAAACTCTCGTATTTTTAGGGGCAGGTGCTGTACTGATTGGCACTTCCATTATTTTAAAAACTGCTATTTTGCTTCATATATAAAATTTGACTTAACTCTCTTCCCCTAGTCTTCTTGTTCTTTGTCTTTCCCAGAAATAGGCACCCAGAGACTTCCAATCTGAGTATCAGAATCTGTTGTCTCTGCCAATCTTCACACTGTCCTGGAAACACACGGTTCTGCAGCGGATCTCCTAGCCTGCCTCTCCCACGGAGAAGAGATGCCAGGGCCACCCTGCAGGCAGGACAGTGGCTGTAGCAGTAGCACCCACTGGACAGGTATTTCCTGAGAAAGCAGAAGGGCCTCTAGAGAGAGATTCTCTGGAACAAAGGAGAGGGGGAAGGGGCTGGTTGAGTTAGGATTCCAAAAAGACTTGATGGAAGTGAGGACCATACAGTTTTGGGGTGGCACCCCGCAGTGCTCTGACTTTCCCAGAAGCCCATGTGTCTTCCAGAAGCAAGGGTGTCATTCAATTAAGAAAGCAGGCTAGGGGTTGGGCAACCCCACCAGGACCATAGCACCTGTCCTCTGAGCCCTAGCACGATGTTCTTCCCACTCCAAACTATGATTGCTCACGATCTGGCTCCTCTTCTCTCTGGCTAGCCCCATTGCCTTTTCTGCTGCTCGTACCTCTCACCTTGGCTTCTGTTGGCTTTTCTGAATCAGATGCAACGTAGGGCAATCCTTGCCCAGCGCAAGAATGCTGGCTCATCAGGGAAGTTGAGAAGCTGAACAGCTGTGGACACAGCTGGTGCCTGGAAGCCCTTTCAGCAGCGTCCAGCTCTGTTTTTGATGAGTATACACTTTTCAGGGGCCAGTATAACTTTTTGGCCACACAACATGATCTGAACATTCAGTGTGCTGGCTACAGGGGGTGCGGAAGCCATTTTGTCAGGCACAGCAGGTTTCTGTTGCTTCCCACGACTCAGCATTTCCGAAGCACACTCCATCTCCCCACCCACACTTTAAAAATCTGCCCTCTAAAATGTCTCCCCAAGAAGTAGGAAGCGCCTCTTTTGACCGTGTCTGCTGACATGGGTTTTGATCTGGGAAAGAGGGCGAGGAGCTGTGTGGAAGCATCACTCTGTGGGATGTCAGAGTCTCCTTGGAAAAGTCCTAATTAAGGACTCAGAATGATTGACAGGTGGTAGAAGCACGAGGAAGTGCACTTGACATGCAGCAGAAGTCAGTGTCTGAGTTGCAAAAAAAAAAAAAAAAAAGGCAATTGGAGACCTTGAAAAACTTTTGCAGGTAATACTCTAATTTTGTTCCTTAGCTAAACATTCATAAACAGGCTCTCAAATGGCTGCCAAATGAACTCAGAATTGACATGCTTTGACTCTTTTAAATGGTGTATAATATAACTTGGTAGCAAGTTTATTACTTCAAATTTTATGGAATTTATTTTTCAATACTATACAGTCTTGCTGAAGTACCGTCTTTGAATGTATTCATTTGGGGTTAGGAATCCGTGAACAAGGAAGTCTGGTTTACCGCTGTGGATAATAAAAATTTGATGGGAAGATAGCTCCCTAAAAAGATGGAGAAAGAAAATAACAGGCATGACATTCTTTTTGTGTTCTGTATTTGTACCTACTATATCCTACTTCACTATTTTAAGGTAAGAATGAGGTCATATTCCTTTTTTAAAAGTTTATTTTATTTTTTTTAGAGACAGGGTCTCACTCTGTAGCCCAGGCTGGATTGCAGCGGTGTGATCACAGCTCACTGTAACCTTGAACACCTGGGCTCATGCAATCCTCCTGTCTCAGTGTCCTGAGTAGCAGGGACTGTAGGTGCACACTGCCACAGCTGGCTAATTTGTAAATTTTTTGTAGAGATGGAGGTCTCATTATGTTGCCAGGCTGGTCACAAACTTCTATATTTCTTTTAATACTCAAATTACGTGGCTATGAAATCCTTTCTACTTGCACAAGAACAGTCCTTTCCCCAGCCTCACCACTAATGAGCTCAGACTAGTCTCCCTGAGCCTCAGTTACCTCATCTCTAAAATGGGAATAATAGCAATAGCACTGCCCTCATAAGGTTGTTGTTATGAAGAGAAATTACATGTGAAAAACTCATCACAATTCCTGCTGCATGGGAAATGATCAATAAATGTTATAATGTTATAATTCTTTTCGAGCACAATGGGGTGTTCTGGTTACACATGCTCACAGGATGAAAACCAGAAACAGGCTCAAGTCTTCTGAGAAGGGATCTTTTAACTGTTATTACTTTTGCTGCCACAAGGCGTCGCTGGTGGTCTCAAGCACCACGGCTCTTCTGGGCTTCAGTGTGAGAAGCGATCTCAGAGGTCTGGCAACACCTTCCAGGTGTGTAGGGAATGCATCCCCATTGATACAGTCAGCTTTGGTTGTTCCACGCCACTCTAGGCATGGCATCCAATGCTTCAGCTCTTTCAAAGCACTGTCCAAAAGAATTTTCTGTGATGATGGAAATGTGGTCTTTATCTATGTGGTCCAATATGGCAGCCACTAGCCACATGTAGCTGTTTAGCACTTGAAATGTGGCTAGTTGACTGTGGAACAGAATTTAAAATTTCATTTCATGTTAATTAATTTAAATACTAATCATGCGTGGCTCATAGGTACCATTTTGGACAGTGCAGATTTAGGGATATAGCTTTCTTAGCCTAAACCACATACATATACACATACACAGCTAGCCATTTTCTTGAGGCATAGGCCCACAAAACCATGTGGGAAGGTCAGAAGGGGTTTCAAAGTCAGCTACTTGCTGTGCTTGAAACCAGCCCTGTACCAAGACCAATGGGAATCAGCTCAGGTTCTTGTGCTACTCCTTGCTGGGGCTGGAGATAAGGCTTTACAATACCTGACAGAGAGGCTGGAAGGATGGAACAGGCTAACAGCCCAGAGATGCTGCAAGCCCAGCCTGCCTCTGTAGGAAACCACTGGAACATTTCTCTCTCAACCTTTCCATGTCCCCCTGTTCAGGCATCAACACTGGAGGAAGACCCTGTGGCCTCCATCCTAACACCCACCTTGTTTCCTGCCTCGGGAGCCTGGCAGTTGAAATTCCAAGTATTTTTGTCTCACTGGCCTTAGGAGACAATAAGAAAAATAAAACCATCTAAGGTGAGTGTATTTTTCTAGATCAAGGCTGTTCAGTCTTGGCCACAGTTGTATTGTTACAGTACAATCCCATCTAAAACTCATAACAGTGTTCTGAGGGACATATTTGTCTTAGCCTAGACCCTTGTGAAAGCAGAGTCTAACACAAAGGCTTATGTGCAGTAGTGTATTTGGTAACGGAATTGGAGAAAGCAGGCATAAGGAACAGGGTGAGGGATGAAGGAAAGAAAGCAGTGGTATGTTGGTAAATGATTATCATCCAGCTCTCTGGAAAAAGATGATAACCTTGATTTGTGACATTTACCATTCCTCCTGGTACAAATGCTCTTACCATGGACAGTTTCCACAGGATATCACCGAATGTGGTGCTGGGATGAGATGTGCACAATTGGCTCTCATGAGTCAGTATAAGCTGACTCCAGCGCATCAAAGGGAAAACCAAAGAGGCATTAAACAGTTGGCTGCCTCTATTGGTGATTGCCACTTAGTCCTGAAGACACTTCTGAGGAACCTTGGGAAATGCATCTTAGAGCTGGCTTCTTGGGGCAAAAGGAAGAAGCCTTTATCTATCAGCTTCCCTCCCACATTGGTCAAAGATAGCCATGTGGGCATTAACTTCCCTGCACTTCTGAGGTGTACATGCATGAATGATGAGTAGATTTCTTTGCATGGTCCAGTTGCTTCAGAGTAGCTTCCACGTTGTTCCTGCATGACATTGGTTGAAGCCAATGTGGAATCAGTCGCTGTGACAGCAACTGGGATAAGAATTTGGGCTGAGAGAAAATAACGTGTTCAGTACAGTCCATCTCTTGCATTACTCATGTTGGCTTGTCTTCTTCCCTTTCCCTCCAGCACTGAGCCCACTCTATAAGAGAGTATCCCTTAAATGTCGACCAGCTACAGTGTCTGCAGAGACTTAATACGATGGATTAGCAGTGGCCTCTGCTGCTGCGGTTGTGTCAGAGGTCATCGTGGATAGCCATCACTTCCCTCTGCTATGACCTATTTTACATTTCCTTCACTCTCAGCCAGTCTTCACTTGGTGTGGGTTGCTTGCCCCCTGGTAGGGTGACCCAGATATTCATCTCTGAGGTGTGGAGCCCTTATCTGACTTGCTGTTGTCCAGTCACTGTTGCTCCAACTGTTTGTGCACAATATCACAGTTAATAGAAGCAAGAGATGCCACATGAATCCTTTAGATTCCAGACACACCCGTCCCTGCTCCCATTGTATGGTAGCAGCCCTTGCTTCCTCTGGTGATCAGTGTTATTTACCCAACCAGCGCAGTATCTCCTCTCTTTGTCTGTTGGTTTATAGGAAAGAGGAGCACAAGAAGACCAAGAGGTAATCTCAGCTTCAAATTCACTGGGATCTATACCATGTCCCCTGCTTTCCAATTTAGGGAATCAGGATGTATATTGTGAGAGAGCCTACATTTGCAGGGCGAGGAAACATAAATTCTACAAATGGGTCACTACAGTATGGTAACAGAGGCCTAAACTACTTCCACTTCTTAATTCCTTTACTAGTGTATTCTAGCTATTATGTCAACCTTGGGTTTGGCACATAAACACTATTTTTGAGGGTAGAGCTTCAACCCTATGGGATAATGTGCCTGAGCTGGGCCTTTAACAAGCCATTTATACCATTCTATCAGATGGCATTAAGACCAGAAGATCCCATGGTCATGTGTACACTAGCCCAACTTCTTCACCATAAATTGGGTTCCTAGGTCTGAGGCAATGTTGTGCATGACACCAGGCACGTAGATCAGACATTTCTAAGCCTTGAGCTGGCAGGGCTGGCAGAGGCTCTGAGAGCAGGAGGGCAGACCCATGTCCAGAGTAAACGTCAGTTCTACCACGGACAACTCATAGCCTCCTTCGGAGTAGAAGTGGTCCCATGCGATCAAGTGGCTGACCCTTCTCTGAAAGTCATAGTGCTCTATAGAGGACTCTGTGTCAGGCTTTTTTTTGCTAGCAGATCACTTTTAATAGTGAAATGGCTAGATCAGCCTTGGTGAGGGAAGCCGTCTTTATGGGTCCACAGAGAACTCTCATCCCTGCCGGCATGGAGCATGTCTTCTCTGGTGCTCTCTGATGGGCATTGATTTGAGACACAAGGATCTGTGTACTTTCATAGGTGTATTCGCATGCCTTTTCTCCAGTCTTTCTCATCTCTACTCTTTCATTCTTGCTCTTCCCTGATCTCTGACCAACCAGCCAAGCCATTTGCCCCTGGCCAAAAGTATAGGTATATCCATACCTCAGACCACTTCTTCCTTCATACACAACGAGCCACCAAGTGTTGTATTTCCAGTTCTGTCCATTGAGAATATTTACTTTCACCATTGTCACTTTTTTTGCAAGGCTTTAGGGCAGAAGGAGCTTATGTATAGCTGGCACCCATATACTGAGCAGACCCGCCTGTGAACTGGGCCTGAGAATCTTCCTCTTCCATTGGTGTGATTTAAGGGAAAGATGTCAGTGAGACAAAGATTAAGTGCCATGAGAATTTGGGTCAATTGTTCATATGACTTATTTCTGCGTAGTTAGCCTGCTTGAGCCTGGTGCTGAATGCACAGGTTCTACAGCAGTGGGTTACTGCTGCCACCAGCTGACCATATGACTTGATGGAGCATGATGGGCAACTCTGCTCACAGGCTCACTCACTCACTTTCTATCAGTTCCCAGTAGCTCTCCAATGTTTTTTTCTCCAAAGGCAAATATTTCTCTGCCACAGAAGGCTCAGCACAGTTCTAGAATCCCAGATTCTCCTGTTGCGTCTTGTCAGACTCCAGACACCATCCTTATCTTCTATGGATATCTCTAGCCCACTATGTCCATTGGTTCCTGTGGCCCGAGTGGCAGGGCAGCCTGTACCACATTCTTGATCTGCTGCAGGGTCCTCTTCTTCTCTGGGCTTCTCTCAAAACTGGCAGCTTTTTAATCACTTGTTGTATGAGTTGGAGCACTATTCCCAAGTGCCTTATTTGTTGTCTCTAAAATCCAAAGAAGTCCACTAAGCACTATATATTTTTCTTGGTGGTAGCAGTTACAAGGTACTACAACTTATCCTTCACCTGACATAGGCTTTAGTCCATATACTTCAGATCTTTGTACTGCTAAGAAATTTACTCATGTGGCAGGCTCCTTAATCTTTGTGGGGTTTTTCTCCTATCTCTTAGCACATATATCTCTTACTAGGGCATCTAAAGTAGTTTATGTCTTGCTCCCTGGGTGTAACTAGCATTGCTATTATCCATGCGGTGGACAAGTGTGATGTCTGCAAAATGTTAAGACAATTAAACTCTCTGGTGACTGTATCGTGAGAGAGAGCCCTCAGATAAGACACGCTCTCCTTCCCATAAAAAAGCGGACCTCTTTTGATCTTCCTTACTGATAAAGATTGAAGATGTACTTGCTAGATCAATGACTATATACCAAGTGCCAGAGGCTGTGTTGCTCTGTTCTGTCTAGTGAAGACACTACAACTGGCAAAGCTGTTAAAATTTGGGTCATCACTTAGTTAGGTGCATGGTAGTCCACTGTCCTCTGCCATGATCCATCTGGTTTTTGCAGAGAATGGGCAGGTGACTTGATGGGGATTGCCACCCCTCCAGGCGTTAAGTCTTTGATGATGGTGCTAAGTTCTGCAAATCCACCTGGGCTGTGACACTGTTTCTGAATCATTATCTTGGCTAAGTGTGGGCATCCACTTACCTTTTTCTGTTACAATGGCTCTTACTTCACAAGTCAGGGAATCAAAGTGAAGCTTCCCCCAGTTATTAAGAACACCGATTCTGATTATACATTTATAAGCAGAATTCCATTTGTCATCTGGCCTCCATACACCCCTCCCCCCAACCTATCCAAGGAATGTGCTAGCATTTCAGGTAGCACAGGCCTAGCCATTCCTCTTTCTCTCATATATAGTTACCTTAGCAAATGGACATGTGTACCTTTGGGGAAGGTTTAGCAGGAATATTTATTAAATTTATGATGTAACTGTAGGCTCCTTCTTTAAGCAGACTCAACCTCTCCTTAAATTAATGTGGTTTATGTCTCTGTGCTGATTTAGATTTGGAAATGAGGTGAGGGATGATGGTTTTCCATTACTGCAACGCATGCAGGCTCTACACTCCAGCTTTTTCATTTTGTTGGCTGTAAGAGTCAAATAATACTCTGGTCTGCTTGGCACTATTTTCTTTCCTTGTAACTATGATCCCTTCAGACCTCTGGTGTCTAAGGCACCCTATTGCCTCTCCAAGTCTTGCTGGCCTGCATGATAATTACATCTATCTTGCCTTTGAAAATTAAGCACTATCATCTGCTATTCCAGAACCTCTTAGTCCCACTTATTCTATGGAGACCAGCTCGATGGCAGATTCTCCTATTTTGAACACCAACCTTCAGAAGACATCTAACCTAAGCTTTGTAAGTATTTTAAGTCCTTCTCTCTGCAATGCATTCTTCATTGCCTTCATGAAGGGACTGTTCTCTGGGCCCTCCTGGATTATATTCATTTGGTAGGTTTTGGGTCTCACGCAGTATGTCCCACTTTTCTGAACCTTTCAATTCTGGCCTCAAAACTCTGCCAAGGCAGTTCCAACATCTCCACCTGATTTACTGGAGGTCATTATTGTGACAAGCTTCAAGGAACCATCCCAGAAGTGTATTAGAATCAGCTCCAGGTGTCCTGCCAGAATAGTGTACCCAGAGTTATGTAAAGGTATTGTGTGAGCTTTTCCCACCAGTGGTTTTTTTTTGTTTTGTTTTGTTATGTAGAAGTGAAAAATGATGCCCAGGCATCTGGGAATTTGTGGGGCCCTGAAAACCTAATGATGAAACCCAGAAAATTCACTCCCTAAGAAGCAGCAATGTCTTCTAGCTTATTAAACAATGTAAGGTTTGGCATCAGGCCAGCCCATGGCAGTTGGTGACCAGTGGACAGGGAGTCACTTGTTCCTGCTACATAGGCTGGTAGCAGGTCTCCCTGGGACTCTTGGAATTGAAAGAGAAGTGGTCAGTGTCACAAAATGGTCTCCTTGTGTAATATATCATTCTTGTGACTCACAGGGATAAGAACCTAAAAGCTTAAAAATGACTTTATTGTTTTTATTAGATAACACATTGAGCTGAAAGTTATTTACTTGGAGAATCCTGAATGAATCACCGTTGGTAATTTGCATGTAAGTGGAGTCAAGTGGTTGTAAACCACATTTCTCCCTCCCTTTGTAGTCTTGAAAAATCAGCCTCTGAGAAGTTAAATGTTGATGCCTCGCTAAGGTTAAGTGTTTTCATGTGGTCCATTAGACATAATGATGATGATGATGATGATGAAGAATTCTTATAAGGCACTTACTGTGTGCCAGGCACTGTGCTAAGCATATACAAAATCTATTTCAAACTTACAACCCTGTTAAGAAGGTATACTATTCCTATCCTCCTTTAACAGATTTTACAGATTTTCCCTCACAATCTTTTTTCAACTCTTCTTGAAGCTATCATCCCACCAGTAAAATGAACAGAATACTGGGGGCCAGATCCCCCACCTGAACCATCCAGGGAAGTCCCATAACAGCCCATTCTGAAGCTATGTCCCCTGATACAATGAGCCATGGTGATCGGATGTTTGTTTCCATTTCTCATTTATCCTCCCCTTGGATTAAGGCAAGCAGTAAATATATAAGTGCTGTGGATGCTTGTCCAGCAACCTGTCTGTGGCAGATTAAAGAGGGCCACAAATTAACTGATACTCCTCCTATCGAGGGATGGAGTCTAATTTCCCTCCTTTTGAATCTGAGCTGGACTTAGTCACTTGCTTCACTAATACAATGTGGTGAAAGTGTTGTTCGGAGACTTCCGAGGCTTAATCAAAAGAAGCCTTGCAGCTGCCCCCTGGGTTTCTGGGTAGTCCTGAACTACCACATAAGAAATGTGACTACCTGAGATTACCGGGCTAGGGAGCTGGCAGTCCCAGCGGACCCCAGTCTTCCAGCCAACTCCACCAGGGCGTCCAGTGTGTGAACACGTGAATGGAGCTGTCTCGGGCCCCTCCATGAGCCTATCGCCAGCTGAGCCACCATGTGAGCTCCATGGAAACCACACGAAACAGAAGTACCACCCATCCCATCTGAGTCCTGCCTAGCTTCTCGCCCACATCAAGAAACTTAGCAAAATGGTGATGCTTTAAGTCACTAACTTTTGAGGTCGTCATTGCACGGAAGCAGGCAACTCGAGTACTCTCTGTTTTGAAGAGTGGTGGTGATGGCAGTGGGGCGACGAGGGTAGAGGACGTGGTGGGGCAGTGTGGGCTTCAGGGAGCACATAGGCACGTACCTGGGTGATTTTCTGTTACGTTGGTAACTGTGCTCGCCGCTGAGCTTATGGCAAACGAGAAGAGTATGCTGACAGCTTTCAGCATCGGTCATGGGTCCCACTTGAGGCTTGCACCACTTCTCCTGGGACATGAGATGCTCCAGTCCCTGTCTTCTGGTTGAGGTGATTTGACGTGGGCTTCTGTGATGTGCGGCCAGAAGAGCCTGAATTAAGACTCGGTAAGGTCTCGCCCAGCTCCCTGTCCTGAGTCCTGTCCTATGGCTGCGATTAAGCCACATCACTTATTCCTCAGGTAACAGTGTCTGCTGCCTGCCCCTGACGAGAAACCTCTAGCAGGAAACAGAACCACCGCGTGTCTGCCCCTTTTTCTTAATCTTTCCCTAGAAAATCGCTGTTATAGTTTTGGAAAGAAGGTAAGGGGTGTAGACCCAATTGAAGTGGTGATTTGTGGTCAGAGTCCGTAATTACTTCTGGAGACAACGAAACCTTGTGAGTGATTACAAGCAGCCTCCTGGGCTCTCCGGCGGCCTGCAAGTTATGTCTTTCATATCCTGCAAGGCAGTGCTTACATAAAGACTAATTATTCCCATATAATCACTCACAAAAAAACTGCCTGGCATGTAGCTGGAAAAGAAAATATCACTGCCATACAACAGGTAATGAGAATAGGGCAGAACAGAAGCTGTGGGAGCAACACGGAGCCCGAGCTCTCCTGGCTCAGAGCCGGGTGTGGGGGCTGGACGGTCGAGGGACAGTGCACTGTATGCTTGGGGCTCAGGGGGCAGCTGATCCAAGTTCTTTGTAACTGATTTTACTGATCTGTAGAGTGAGTTTAATAATAATAGCCATCTCCTAGGGTTTCTGCGAAGATTAAATAAGCTATTACTGGATGCATGGAGCATTAAGATCAATATCTGGCACCTAGCAAAGGAACTGAAAGTTAGACATCACCATGATCCTTGTATTCCACACTCATGGCAATGGCTAAGGGATAGGATTTTTGTCTACAGTGGTGGGCGGGGAAGTTAGGCTTCCACATGTCTAGAGCATCCAGGAGGTATGAGGATGGAGGGGCTGACAGACGCTGTGCGTGTGACAGTCTGCAAACACGTGCTCTGACTCCCCTGCTTGGGGCCGCAGGGCTGGTTTGGCTGCTCTGGAAGAAGAAAGGGAAGTGCGGCCACTGGGCTGACGGCTGGGAGACTGGGTTTTGGTCCTGGCCCTGCTAGGAGTCAGCCCAATGTCTCAGAACCAATCACCCCACACTTTGGGTCTCTGTTCCTTTTCTATAAAATGAGATGTTAGGGCTCCTTCCGCTTCAGCATGATGGTTTGAGACGGCCCTTTTTCTTACCTTTAATGCTACTTACTACTTAATTACAGCATGTTCCAGTAGTTTATCTCAAAAATTTAGCTTGAATCTTCACTTCTCTCCATCTCTGCTGCCACATCCTTCATCCAGGCCACCAGCGCCTCCACCTGGACTGCTGCAGCCTCCTGACTGAGATCACTGCTTCTGCTTCCCTCTAAACTCTTTCCATACTGTGTTCAGAGCAATCTGCTTTAAAATGCTCCTCTCCAGCTTAAAACCGTCAATATCTTTTCTTTATATTTAAAATGCATTTGGCTTGGTGCAGGGGCTCTCATCTGTAATCCTAGCACTCCAGGAGGCTGAGGCGGGAGGGTTGCTTGAGGCCAAGAATTTGAGACCAGCCTGAGCAAGAGCGAGACCCCATCTCTACAAAAATAGAAAAACTAGCTGGGCATGGTGGTGCACACCTGTAGTCCTAGCTGCTCTGGAGGCTGAGGCAGGAGGATTGCTTGAGCCCAGGAGTTTGAGATTGCTGTGAGCTAGGCTGATGCCATGGCACTCTAGCCGGGGCAATAGAACACGACCCTTTCTCAAAAAAGACTCACAAACAAACACCCCTCAAAAAATGAATTAAAACTCCTCCTATGATCTACAAGGTGACATGTGGTCTGGCTTCTGCCTGCCTCTCTTCATCTGATGCCACTTTCTCCCTCTTTCACTATACTGCCACCCTGGCCTTCTGCCAGTTTCTGGAACACACCAAACTCTTTTCCACTTCATGCTGTTTCCTTTGCCTAGAATGCTCCTTGCTACCCTTCACTGAGTTGACTCTTCATAATCTCCAGTTCTCAACTTAAACATGAGCTTCTCAGCAAGGCCCTCCCTAACCTCCCTAGTTAAAATAGCTTCTCCCATTGTTTTTCCATCTCAGCTTCTTGTTTGTTTTCCTCTTAGCACTTAATCACTATTTCATTTCCTTAATTTGTTTCTGTCAGCAAATTTCAAGTATACAATAAATATGTATTATTAACTATAGTCACCTTGCTGTCTATGTTAGATCCTGCAAATTTTTTATCTTATAACTGAAAGTTTGTACCCTCTAAACAGTATCTCCCCATTTCCCTCACACCCCGGCCCTGGCAACCACCATTCTACTCTCTGCTTCTATGAGCTTGACTTTTTTAGATTCCACATGTAAACGAAGTCATACAGTACTGTATTTGTCTTTCTGTGTTTATTATTTTACTTATTGTAATGTCCTCCAGGTTCATCCATGTTGTTGCAAATGGCAGAATAATTTTGAAAGAAAAAAAAAACAGCTGAGTTGTTGAAATCAGCTTGGATTAAGTTCTTGTGCATGGTGACATTTTAGTTAGAAAACTAAGGTTACTAGCAAGTGCTGAAAAGTAAAAATGAAAAGCTGAGAACTTGATCATCAAGCACTTGGGTGAAGTTACAATGGAGTGGTGTGTTTATGACAAAGGGGCAGAATTTACCTCTTTACATTACAATTCTTGCTGTTGTTTTCAGTTCATGGGATAATGTGCTAAAATTTCATAAATTTGGATCCAAGTAATCCAGGACCTTTTAAAATTTAACAGAGTGAGTTGAGCTGAACTTTGCTTACAAACTTGGAAGAAAAAATTTGTCAAGTAAATTTATAGTTTAAATAAGATTGCAGGAATACAGCTTATCTAATTAAAGAGAGTAGACTGTTTTGGCATTTTTAGAAGAATTTATATACATTCTTTTTTGAGGGGAGGGCAGGGGGACAGAGTCTTTCTCTGTTGCCCTGGCTAGAGTGCCATGGGATCATCACAGCTCACTGCAACCCAAACTCCTGGGCTCAGTCGATCCTCCTGAGTAGCTGGGACTGTAGACGCATGCCACCATGGCCAGCCAATTTTCTCTCTCTCTCTCTCTCTCTCTCTCTCTGTGTATATATATATATATATATATTTTTTGGTAGAGTTGGGGTCTTGCTCTGGCTCAGGCTGGTCTGAAACTCCTGACCTCAAGCAATCCACCTGCCTCAGCCTCCCAGAGTGCTAGGACTACAGGCATGAGCCACCTCGCCCAGCCAGAAGAATCTATATACATTCTAATGATGATTTTGCTCATTTCAAATGCTCTATCTCTCAGAGAAGTGTCAAGGCTGGCAAGGCCTGGGTTGGCAACACTTTGTGAGTGGTTAATTTTTGTATTGTTGTAGTTGAAAGGTGGAGCTAACAGTGAGATAACCCATTAATCTGGCAACTCATTAACCTGAGTGTGAACCATCAATCAACACATGCAAAGACGAGCAAAGTCATCTCTGAGGGGATGGAATTGGTCCCAGATCAACAAATCCTGACTGGAACTGGATTTAAGCTATTAACATACCCGAAGGAAAAAATGTCCTCCAGAAGGAGGATGGTCAGCATGGGGACAAGGAACAAGGAAATTCTCAGAGGGCGCCCTTTGCAGTGCCATTCAAGCGCTGTCTAGAGAGGCTGCCCCGGTCCAAGGACGCTGCCTGTTATGTCTGGGTAGAGTTGGATGCTGCAGAGCCTGATGCTATTGAACATCTGAGTCATAGACTCCCAAGGTCTGATTCCACACTTACTAAGCAGCCTTCTTTCTAATTATAATTTGGCTTGCTTGGAAGATTTTACCTATTGGAGGATAAAGTGCTCGCCAGATCACTCCAGTGTCTTGGGAAATATATTTCTTGTTATAAATAATTGGTTTATAAACAATTTCCTGTTATAAATGAGTTTTAATTTGTACCTCTCTGTTGGGGTCACCTATCGCCCCTAGGCCCATTTAGCTGAAGACAATTGTCACATAGGCTTTCTGAGCTGACAGCAGACCCTGGAATCTGACCACGTTCTTGTCCCTGACAGCAACTCAATGGCTTCCCACTAGATTTGACTGGTTCTTAAAAGTGATTATCAGGACGCATTTTAAAAAAGCAAAAGTATTTGCTCAGCAATCTCATTTCATTTTTATTCACATTCCCACTCCAAGATAGGTAAATATGTTCACTCTCATTTTGTAGGTGGAAAAGTTGAGAAATGAAGGTTTTCCAAAGCCAACTAATTAGATTTCTTATTAGTTTATAAGCTCCTGAAGTCAGGGACTACATGTCCATTTTATGTTTACATTTTCTCAAGTTACTGAGAAGGATTCTTGGTGTTCAGCCCTAGATAAAGGTAAATCCTTGAGAGAACATCATACAGCAGGTAAAAATAGTGAGGCAGATATGGCTGTGCCATTGTGCAGTGGGTAAGTGTGTTAGCGCTAGAATCAGGTTGTCTGTGTTTGAAAACTGCTCTATAACTTTGAAGAAAATAGAGAATCTGAGTTCCTATTTTAATTTGTTAGAGTCATTTTATTTTACTTGTGAAATAACTTTTTAGAGGGAAGAGTGCCTCTAGCTATGCTCCTAAGTTAAAATAGCTCTGCACTTGTTGGGTTAATCGGAACCAGATCAGTGAAGTCAGAGTCAGCGGTAGATCACCGTGAGGTCAGAGGTGACAGCTTCTAAGTAAATTTCTGACAAATGTGCATTTTTATTTTTAACAAGTATTCATGATCTCAAGGTTGTAAGTCAAAGTCCTTGGCTTTATTAAAGCTCTTTGCCTTTCATAGCAAACAAAGAATTTAAAATGTATGCCATCAAGTTGCAAAATAACTATAGATTTTTTTTGACTTTTATGATAACTGAAATTTAAATATTTACTACCTTTCTCTCTTACCTATCAAAACAAAGCCTAATTGTTAATTCATTGCATTATATTTGGGAAACACTTCTATCGTATGAAAGCTCCTGCTACTGAAGTTGATGACTTCTTATCTCAACTTAACTTAGATCAAGGGTAATTGAAATTATGTGGGGCTTATGATTTTTAACTCCATGTGGACTAAAAGCTGTGTGACTGGGGAAGCATGTTTCTGTATTTCTCCTTGTGCTTCAGTTTCCTCATTTGGGAAATGATCATAATCGTACCCATTTCTAGGCATTGCTGCCTAGAAATTAATGAGGATTAAATTAGACAATATGTGCCAGAATTTAGAACAATATTTGGCACATGGCTACCATGATTATACACGGGAAGAGCTCTCTAAGGCATAACGGAAGAATAAAATTCAGCTGTAGAATAATGTGTATAGTATGACACTATTTAGGTAAAAAATGGTCAAAATGATTCTGAATGTTTTTCATGGGCCCATACATGTTTTTCAGAACAGGATCCGAAAAAATACATTCCAAACTGGTATCAGTGCTTACCTCTGGGGAGAGGAGGCGGGAATGGACTATCTGGGGACGTAGTCAAAGGGGCCTTTAGCTTTAATGGTAATGTCATTTTTATTTTTATATGATACATTTATTTAGGAATAATTATGCAATTAAAAATTACTAACACAACCTACTTGTCTTCTCTCAAAGAGGTAGTCATCTAATGAGTTGATTTAGGATTGTAAAAATAATTCAAACTACGAAGTCAAAAGTGAAAAAAGTAAAGGATTGTCACATATGAAAATATTCTTGTTTTTTGGACACTAATGTAATAAAGTTTATTTTTAAAACAAACACATCAAGACTTACATATGCAAACAAATGTGATCCCCTTCTACGTGGTCCTCGTAAGCTATACATGTATTCTGGCGATATCGCCACTGCTTATATGAAAATATTCTTATCTTAAAACTGAAAGTTAGTTTTTAAAAAATTCCGGGTAATAATGCAGGTTGCTGTGAACATTTATTTATTTCAATTGCTAATGAAAAATGACTGCTTGATTTTAAATTTGTTCTAAGACTTTTTCTTTATTTTCCCTTTTAAAACTGTTTTTAAATTTTTCAGATTTTTAATTTCTAAGAAGTGCATTTTTTGTTTCCCAGGTAAGTTGTATGTGATTAGTTTTTTGTCAGTCAGAAGTGACATAATATTATTTTCCATTTGTACTGTATTTTTTCACAACCAGGATCAATCTGCATAAATCAACACTGTTTCTTTTACAATTTTTAATAGTTTATGTGTCAATTTGTTAAATTTTGGGCAGGGCGTGGTGGCTCATGCCTGTAATCCTAGCACTCTGGGAGGCCAAGGTGGGAGGATTGCTTGAGCTCAGGAGTTCGAGACCAGCCTGAGCAAGAGTGAGACCCCTTCTCTACTAAAAAATAGAAATTAGCCAAGCAACTAAAAGTAGGAAAAAAATAGCTGGGCATGGTGGCGCGTGCCTGTAGTCCCAGCTACTTGGGAGGCTGAGAGGCAGGAGGATCGTTTGAGCCCAGGACTTTGAGGCTGCTCTGAGTTAGGCTGATGCCATGGCACCCTAGCCCGGGCAACAGAGCGAGACTCTGTCTCAAAAAAAAAAAAAATTGTTAAATTATGAAAGGTACTTTGGTCTACTACCTCCACTAATGAATTATGCATCAATCAGTTTTTATCTTGTTGGTTAATATTTAAGATACATTAGAGAATCCCCAGTTTCAGACCATAGAACTGCACTGAAATATCATGCTGTCTCTTCTTCTCTCTCCAGGCAGGAGAACAAATTTATGCTGTTGAAAATATTACATAGCTGAGAATCACAATAGTGATAGAACATTGACTAGGCAAATTATTTATGGGAGCTGCTAAGAGCTGGGAGAGGCTGGTCATAGATTGGGGAACTTTAAAATACAGGCTGTCATGCTTTAGTTTTTATCAGCATCGCCGAGGAGCTCTTTAAAATGCAGATTCCTGGATCCCACTCCCAGCATTTGACAAAATGGGTCAGGGGACCCCGATGCAGGGTAATGGTGGGCCACACATTGAGAAATATTGCTTGGGCCCCATTGGCTGTTAACATACTGCTGCCAAGTGCAGAGTACAAGGGCAGCTCCAGTCCAAAGTGTATCTTTTTTCTCCTTCATCTGCCCAGAGGTTAGGAAACCAAAAGATACCATGGTAAGAGAAGGAAATCAGGATGACAAGGTCTGAGAGCCTTGGAAATGGATAGTTAAAATATTAATATGTCTCCAGATTAAAAATCTTTGTTCATCCTTGAAAACTACAATGGAGAACAAGGCACATAGGATTATGGACCTACTCTTTTTTTCTTTCTTACATCCTCACACTAAACATTGGGTCCCCATTAGGACTTCAAGTCCTTTAAGAACTCAACAGAATGATATTTTTTTGATTTTTTTTCTTTTCATCAAAATGTACCTGGGCTGAGTCTCAGGAGCTCAATTTTATGCATTCTTTGGGGTGACAGTTATTTTATAATTTATGATTATCTGTCCCAGGTAACAAATCTGTATGCTGGGTGTGGTTGACAGAATAATGGCCTCCCAACGATGTCCATGTCCAAATACCTGGAACCTGTGGGCATGTTACCTTACATGGCAAAGGGAAATTAAGGTTGCAGATGGGATTAGGTTGATAATTAAGATAGGGAGATTATCCTGGGTTATCTGGGTAGGCCCAACTTAATTACAAGGGTCCTTAAAAGTAGAAGAGATAGAAGAGGGAACCGGAGTAATGTGGCATGAGAAAGACTCTACTCGCCGTTGCTAGCTATGAAGGTGGAGGAACACACGATGATCAAGGAGTGCGGGCAGCTTCTAGAAGCTGGAGAAGGCAAGGAAGTAGATTCTCTTCCTTAGTGCCTCCAGACAGGGATGCAGGATTTTTTTTTTTTTTTTTTTTTGAGACAGAGTCTCACTCTGTTGCCCGGGCTAGAGTGAGTGCCATGGCATCAGCGTAGCTCATAACAACCTTAAACTCCTGGGCTCACGTGATCCTACTGCCTCAGCCTCCCGAGTAGCTGGGACTACAGGCATGTGCCACCGTGCCCGGCTAATTTTTTCTATATATTTTTAGTTGTCCAATTAATTTCTTTCTATTTATGGTAGAGACAAGGTCTCACTCTTGCTCAGGCTGGTTTCGAACTCCTGACCTTGAGCAATCCGCCCGCCTCGGCCTCCCAGAGTACAACCAATCTTTTAATAGTGATACTGTTCTATGAATAAGTTTTACTATACACTCTTGA
>CAUYRT010021282.1:0-22246 GCA_963574885.1 Lepilemur ruficaudatus | reverse complement strand
GTCAAGGCAGATGGTTTCTTGGGCTGGTGCGGAGCTAGAGCTGCCTGCAGCAACAGCAGATGTGCTAGAGTTCATTGGAGGACCACCAACTGAAGCCACCAAGGACGCAGGAGTTTTCTGGTCCTTTTTTGGACTACATTCCTAGCACAAGCAACATGATATTAGAAAAATAGAAATGGTTACTAACAAACTACAAAGTTAATTTTAAAGAACTAAGAAATTCTCATGATAATTAAAATTGTCTACTGGAAATCTTTAGAGACTATCAAAACCAAAATAATTTTTAATTATTAAATCAAATATTAGTAGAAATATCACTTTCTACTTCCTTGCATTCTCTGTCCTGCAGCTACCCATAACTAGTACATAGAGAAAGTGCCACATCAAACTGGTGATGATTCAATCCAAGCACACTTAAATTATGTTTTTTATTCATTAGACGAACCTGTAAATTACTGATTTGGAATTTATTCAACATATATTTACTAAGTGTCCACTATGAGCAAGGCTCTATGCCAAGAAAACAAGGTATTAAGAATTAAAACTCTCAATACCTGAGAGTTTTCTCAAAAAAAAAAAAAAACAAAAAACAAAAAACAAAACCAAAAACCTTAAAATTCAAGGAGATGAGAATTAGAGGATAGTTATAATATTTAAAGAGCAAGAAAATTAAAAAGCAACTGTTTCTTTTTTAAGAGAAATATAAAGTATTTGGCTCATTTCATTTTTAAGATTAAGAAAAAAACTATTACATAAAAGTCATTTCAAAATCTAAGAAACCCAAAGAAACCCAAAACCACAATGTTTTATTGTATACAGATTTATACAACCATAGCACTTACCTTAAGCATAGTGGGGAAAGAATGGAAAGGAAGGGTCTTTACCATCACCTCCTAAGGTATTACAGTAAGTAACGTGTTAAGAATGTTGTTACACTCTAACTTCCTTAGCAGTTTCTCTAAGCTTTTATTCTAAAACCCCTGATTAAAAACCTCAGTGCCTATCAGAAGCTTGTGATTTAATTAAAGTCACAACTGTCTACTAAGATGAATGGATAACACAGATGAGACACACGTTTGCTTTGACACACCATATAATTACATGATCAGTGAAAATTCCATCATTGCAAAAAGTATAGAACTAAGGGTGAGTAAACGTTATCAGAACAATACTGGAAGCATTATTAGTATAAAATTGCTGTAAACTTTTTCCTATTAATTTTTTCTTGTAAAAATAACATTAACTCCACCCAACAGAATACTGTATAGATTTATATTGGCAGAGAAAATTGTTCATGATATATAATTGAGTCAAAAAAGCAGGTTATCTCATTTACATGGAATGTTAATTCAATAAATGAATGGGTGGCTGGATGGATGGATGGAAAGGAGGGAGGAACAGAGACCCAGAGAAAAGAAGGCAGACGTGCACCACAAAGTCAACAGCTTTTTTGCTCTGAGTGAGGAGAAATTTCTGCATACTTTTACGTTTCTCCTTCTTATGGTTCTGTATTATCTGTATTTTCTACTACAGGAATTTCCTTATGTTCCCTTTATGACTAAAAAAAAGTATGGTGGGGGTAAAGGTAGAAAATAAAACATCAATAAAGTTTTTCCATTTTTGGAAAAGGAAAAAGCTTAATCACTGAGAAGCAAACAAATGAAAAAAACTGATGATTCCTCCATATCATCCAAATACATCCATTAGAATTCTGATAAATTTCCTACCCAATTATTCTATTAATCATATGTTTGAATAGATGTACCAAAATCTAACCAATCCTTTATGAGGGGTATAAAGAGTTTAACATTCTAATAAAAATTAAGTGAAGTGTCAAAGTTTGAACTCAACAGATTTAATGTATTTAAAGAGGCTCTAACACCAAAAGTTCAGAAGGCCACAGAGGAAAGAATACTAACTTGGCCATAACCTCACAAGCAAAGAAACTGATGTATTCAAAGAGATGAAAGCCATGGAGAAAAGTCTAAAACCTAAAGAGTGTGGCCTTTCATTAAAATTTTAATTTCAAATGATTATGGATTTAATTTCTATATATAACTTGGTTCTCTTTCAAATCAACTTTGTTTATTTTTACAGGATATTTTTTACTCCCTCTTCTACTTCATTAAATAATTAAAAATTTTAAGTAAAATTATTTTACGTTCTAAACCCAACAAATCCACCATGTGCCTTTCTTAGGGATCTAATTCTGTTGTGAGTGAGTTATTCTCATTCAAAGTAACTTCTTTGCTCGTGTACTCTGTATTCCAGGCTGTAAGCTCAGGTCTGACATGGATTACAGGTGGTAGGCCTTTGAGGCCTAGGAAGAGAGCACATTATGCCAGGGAGAATTTGCCTTTGCCAGTTGCCCTGGATTATTATCAATCTGATAACTTTGAGTTACTGTCTGAGCTTGGAGTTTTCCCAAATTATACAGGTAGTATAAATTAAACTTCTAAACCAGGGAAATTTTTCAGGGAAGAATTTCTTCCTCCAATCCAGAATCCAGACCAAAAAGGTACTTTTCTTCATCCTTCTGCTGGTGAGTAGAGTTTTTCCTAGTCCTTTCTTTTAACAAAGATGTTACCCTTTGAGGGCCCAGCTTTATGCAAGTTTCATTCCAATTTCTGACCCACACAAGCCTAAGAAAACCTGATCTGTTCTGCTTTAAGAAGAAATGTAAAAAGGTGATGGATAGAAAGTGGTAAATGCCCTCAAAGGCAACCAAAGTTTAAGCAAAAAATCAACACTCTGTCAGCTCCTTCTTTGTCTTTGGCATCTTTCATCATTGTGATCTTAGCTATGCTTTTAAAGGATATTTGTTACATTTTATCCAGCATTTCTAGGTAGAATTAAGTTAAGCTTTACAATTTAATTAATGTATGCAAATATGCCACTGCTACACAGTCATCTATTCTCCCAAATACAAAGGTCCTAGGATTCTTACAAAGTTGAAAACACTCATCTTACAGTACCTATTGATCTTTGCTAAATATCATATATTCTTTTCATCTTAAGAATGTATTTCATTCACCAATTACGACTAATTAAAGATTTGGTTCAACACTTACTTTTACTTTGGGTTTAGGTGCAGGAATCACCTTTTTCTTTGCCCTAAAAGGTTAAAAAAAGAGGCCATTTTAGTATCAGTTATATCACTCATTAGAAAACTATAACATATAGACTCTTAATTATGTGGGTAAACAACCTTCTGCTATTTGGAAAGCTCTTTGAAGAGGAGAACTATACATAAATGCTCAGTTTACATATGAATACACAGCAGAAAGCTAAACAATTAGTAAAATATGAAATGTAGATGACATTTTAAAAAACTTAAATATGAATACATGAAACATAACTCAAAACAGGCTGACAAAGCTAAGAAGACTCACTTCAAAAAACTGGTAAGAATCTACAATTATTTGTAGGAAAATAGAGCTTCAAGGAACTTCAAGCTCAAATTATTTATTTTTTTGGGTCTTCTGGTGAGGACCAGAAAACCTGCTACACAAATTTTAAAAGAGCTGTAACACTTTTAAGCTCAAATTAAATCTTGCCAAGAAGCTGTGAATGAGATTTAACTTAAAAGAACTTTTTAATGTAAAAATTCAAATAAAAAAAGTGTCAAAATGACACAGGGAGAAAAAAACGTAAGAAAAATGACTGTGGAACCTCAGATCTTCTAGAAACAAGTGAGAAAAGGTTTGAAGATTAAAAAAATCTTATGAGTCCTACATAGTAAGAGAAAGTGTTTGTTAAATAATTAAATAATTAAAGTATTGATAAGCTAAAATACCTCACCTTTTGCGACTTTACTAAGTTAAAACGTCATCAATCAGATTAACAAGTATCTTGATTAAAACTGTCAAGTTACAACTAACTCCATTAAGGAAATAGTAATTTTCAAAGTTGTTTTTTTTTTTTTTTTTTTGATGAAAACCACTTGGGCAAAAGACCTCCAGCCCCATCTAGCCCATAGATTTCTACTTTATGGTACAAAACAAAACAAAAATAAGTGATGATAATGAAGCTATTAAAACAAAACTGAGGGAGAGGACCTACATTAACACCTCTAGAACTAAACGAATGAGTTATTTATACCTGAACTGTAATGCACATATGGGTTTAGAACTACAGTGTCCCCCCACCTTATCCAAGGTTTCAATTTCCTGTTTCAGTTACCCACAGTCAACCAAAGTCTGAAAATATTAAATGGAATATTCCAGAAATAGAGACATCACATTCACATAACTTTTACTACCATTATTGTTTAAAGTGTTCTATTTTATTATTAGTTATTGTTGTTAATCTTTTACTATGCCTAATTTATAAATTAAACTATCAAAGTATGTATGCATAGGAAAAAACATAGCATATATACATATATATATAGGATTTGGTACTTTCCGCAGTTTCAGGCATCCACTGGGGGTCTTGAAACATATTCCCCAAAGATAAGGGGAGACTACTGTTTAGGGAAATTAAGACCATAAGTACTATTGACACAAATATATATGTATATAAAATTTATTTGAAGAATAACAAACCACTTGCAACAAAGTAAACCTACAATGTATGAAACCAAATTACTTAAAATTTACACTCAAAAAACAAGAATAAGAACTAAAAACCAAAACCAACTCAATACATCCTTGATGATATACAGTTGACCCTTGAACAACACAGGTTTGAACTCACGGGTCCATTTATACGCAGATTTTCTTCCACCTCTGCCATCCCTAAGACAGTAAGACCCTCCTCTTCCTCAGTCTACTCAATGTGAAGACAACAAGGATAAAGGCTTTTATGATGATCCACTTCCACTTAATGGATAGTAAATATATTTTCTCTTCCTTATGATTTTTAAAATAACATTTTCTTTTCTCTAGCTTACTTTAAAAATAGTGTATCATACATATAAGGTACAAAATATGTGTTAAAATGTACAAAATATGTGTTAATGGACTGTTTAAGCTATCGATAAGGCTTTTTGGTTCACAGTAGGCTACTAGTAGATAAGTTTTGGGGGCGTCAAAAGTTATACATGGATTTCTGACTGCATGGCAGTTGGTTTCCCTATCCCAGCAATGTTCACAGGTCAACTGCCCTAACAGTGTGTCCTTCCCCAAAACTAAAAAACTCCTATACAACTATATACGAGAGGACGAATTTTATGTTGCCCAAAGGATGTTAAACAGATCTCTTAGCAGAATATTGAATTAAAGCATTCAGTAACTTGCTAATTTTTTATTTTAATAACCCTAAAACCACACGTGTAGGCTACAGAGTAGTAGTTCTAAACTGTAGGTAAAAATAAAACTCTTGTGGAATTGACCAATATTCACCCAAAAGTGTAACCACAGAAAAAACCTGCCTTTTTATTATATATCAGGGGATAAGAGATTTTTCTCTAGTAATCACATCACTAAGGAAACATTCAGTTTTGAACAGAAGGAAGGACATGAAGAGTAGGTTAATTTTGTGGCATACAACCCTCTGTAGGGCAGGGAAGCTTAGTATGTATAAGGATCTGTCCTGGGAAGCTCAGGGTAGCCGAGGGCTGTGGGTTACCTATGCAGATGGCAACGAAGAGGTAGAGAAAAAAGACACAAAAAGACTGGAAGATGGCCCAGGTACAAAGGAAAACCCCTGAGCCATCTTGCTTCTAGGGCTCCCTACTAACAGAATCCCAGGCTGGTATGTGTCACAATATGGATTTAGTAGGTGTTTAGAGAACAGTCTGACAACTATTTCAATAGATAAATGTGTTCTGAGGTCCAAACAGTCAAAATGACTGTTTAAGATGGTGCTAAAATGGAGACTGCCTACACGCACATTTAAGTTCTGCTTCAACTAGCATTTAATAAATGATACTTTTGTTTCTTAAAGCACATAATGTGAATAAAAATAAATGAAGCAATTTGGAATCTGCATTTACTCACGGAGCAGAAGTAAGATGGTTATGGACACTTCGGCTTTCCTTAAAAAGCATTCTGGAAAAATTAAAAGGACACAGTTATTTTTTGTAACAGATAATATAATTGTTTTGTGTATTTTTTAATCACTTGACTTTCAATAGGCTGTTACTTATATACCAAGTATATGTTGTAATGGTACATATATATTCAATAATGTATTTTATGGAGAGTTTTATATTACCTGTATTTATTGAAATCTTTTAGTAAATCAATAGATCTTTTTTGTTGATTTAAGAGGGAGCACTCTAAGATCATGGATTGAGATAGCCAAGTTTATCAGTTTTTACATTCTTAACTCTTGAGGGCTACCTTTAGTTTCTTGAGATACCACTCTCTATACTGACTGCTTTGAGCAGAATGTAAGGCTATGTCTCCTGTCCTATGCTCTAAATCCCTTATTCAGTTCCTTATCTTCACATTACCCATATGAAGTCCCCCACCCAAAGTTCATAACCCTTTGGAAGTCTTCCTCCCTTCCCCTTTCCCTACTAGTAAATTCAGGTGCAAAAAAGAAAAAGTACTTGATAAAAAAAATCACCTTTATGCCTATCTCTATGTCTCTATGTCCATGTGACTAATTGGTTTGTCTTTTTTTTTTTTAATTTCAGCATATTATGGGGGTATAAATGTTTCAGTTACATATATTGCCTTTGCCCCATCTGGGTCAGAGCTTCAAGCATATCCATCCCACAAATGGTGCACACTGCACCCATTAGGTGTGAATATTCCCATCCCCTTCTACCCCTTCCCACCTGCCGGATACTCGATGAATATTACTACTAAGTGTGCACCTAAGTGTTGATCAGTTAATACCAATTTGATGGTGAGTACATGTGGTGCTCGTTTTTCCATTCTTGTGACACTTTTAAGTGCTTGACATTTTCAAACCAAAGATCATCTGAGATAACTGTATAGGATGTTGAACACATACGTTCTCAGTAAAATCAATGTCACACGTGTGTGTGTGTGTGTGTGTGTGTTTATCTTTAATAATAGCAATAATAAGAAAAGTAAAATAAAATCCAGGGAGTCACATTGCTTACCTTGCCTGCATCCAGCCCTTAGGCCACAAGGGCTTCACCTCTGTCTCCATAAAGGATTTAAGATAATCCTCAGCAGATTGGCTTTTATTTGGCTCTAACTCATAGCATCCCAATTTGATCTCAACAAGGTTACACAACAAAGTTCTAAACAGATTGAAAAAAAAATATATAAATATGATTATAAAACTGTATAAAATTAAGTTTTAAACAGATTTTTCAAAAAACACATAAATCTGATAGCAATAATATAGAATATTATCTAAAGAATTCAGGAAACGACATGAAGATAAATAATTTCTAAAATACATCACTCACTGCACTACAGTCAACCCCTCAATATGAAAAAAATTTCCTTTGATAACTTTAATCAAGGCACTAAAGATTAAAAGATATAGTTCTCTACTTGGGGTACAAAAGTATTCGTAAGAGAGATGGCTAAAGAAAGTCTACTGAGCATTTCACCTTCTGGAATCTGTATGACTTATAATATTAGAAGGTTAGCTTATAAAAAGTATTACAGTGTATATGAAAATAACAGTGATAATACTCTAAGGATATTTGTACCAAATTAATTTTCTTTTGAATAATTTTTCCCTCAATACTAATCTTTGGTTGCTTCCAATCTAGTTTTATATTTACCATAGATTCTTTTTGCTAGGAATCTTACTTCTGTATCATATATTTGGTTAAATGTAGAAACTTATTAAATCTTACCTGATAGTGTCATCCCAGTGGAATTTCTTTCTTGGTCCTATGACACGTTTTCCTGGTTTCTCATCATCATCTTCCTCGGATCCATTTTTTTCTCGTTCTTCATCTGTTTGCAATCTAAAAATGAAAAACATTTTATGAAGCAAAGTTTTAACCCTACATAGCCTATAATGTGCTCCATAAACACTTGCTGAATTGCTTAATCAGCAATTAACTCAACTTTAAAAACTCTGAAAATTACTATTTCCTTAATGAAGTTGTAATTTGACAGTTTTAATCAAGATACTTGTTAATTTAATTGATGACATTTTAACCTAGTGAAGAAGGAATAGTCCCACAAGGTGAAGTGTTTTAGCTTGTCAGTACTTTAATTACTTAACAAACACTTCAGTACTTTCTCTCGCTATATAGGACTCAAAAGATTTTTTAAAATCTTCAAACGTTTTCACATTGGTTTCTAAAAGGTCTAAGGTTCCACAATAATTTATTTTACCTTTTATTTTCCTCTTGTCATTCTGACATTTTTTATTTGAATTTTTACATTAAAAAGTTTTTTCTTTAAGTTCAATCTCATTCACAACTTCTTGGCATGGTTTAATTTGAGCTTGAAGTTCCTTAACTTAACTCAAAAGATAGGGTAAAGGGGATCTACCTTTCCAGGTAATACTTTGAATTTGGAGGGAATTATAAAGTAGTTTGGTAAATAAGGTCTTTGACCTATAATATAAAGGCACAAACACTCTCATCATTCAGGTCAGAAAATATTTGTGTCCAACCCTAGCTAGTCAAGTTGGCCAAAATGTGGTATGTCTGCGTCAGCTCTTGCTTTGCTCACATTCACACATGTAATCAACAGACGTCTTTTGCCTTTGACTCCAAAGCAACTGAGTGGGAAGTGACATGTCATTTACAAAACATTCAATTATATCAGGTCAGTAGTGTATATGGATTTCTACTTGAAGACGAGGTCCACACAACACCAAAACACCAACCCCTAACAACTAAAAGTAGTCATCGAATGCAAAAGTCAGCCCAAATAGAAGAGATACATACTTGGCACACTTAGCTTGACTACGAGCCTGGCAGTCCTCCTGGTATTTAAATAGCTGTTCAGGCATGACATTGCTAACAGCCAGTTTCAGTTTTTGCAGAGGTTCTCTTAAACGATCATCCTGAGAAAAAAACATACTAAAAGTTTTTTTAAACAGATTTACAAAATTTATTTTGTAAGCAGATCCTCAAAAGATAAAATTTATGTTTTAGATATTGATTACACATTTGAAATAGCATATTAAAATATGGACAGCACTGACTTTTCATAAAGCACGCTGGATATAAATTAGGATGACCATATTTCTCAGCCAAGAAAAGCCCCAGTTTTTGCCTGTTGCCCTAGCATAATTATTAACAATGCTCTTTTACACTCTTATTTTTTATTTTTTTGAGACAAGGTCTTGCTTTGTCTTCCAGGCTAGAGTGCAGCGGCTTCATCATAGTTCACTGCAAACTCAAACTCTTGGGCTTGAGCAATCCTCCTGCCTCAGCCTCCCAAGTAGCTGGGACCACAGGCGTGCACAATCACACCTAGCTAAGTTTTCTATTTTTTGTAGAAGCAGAGTCTCACTCTTGCTCAGGCTGGCCTCAAACTCCTAGCTTCAAGCAATCCTCCTGTCTCAGCCTCCCAAAATGCTAGTATTACAGGTGTAGGCCATTTGTGGTCAACTCCTTTTCACTCTTAAAAATGCCTCACGGACACTTACCTATAATACAAATCATTAAATAGAGGAAAAAAAATCCACTGTAATCCCAGCACTTTGGGAGGCTGAGGCAGGAGAATCGTTTGAGGCCAGGAGTTCGAGATCAGCCTGGGCAATATAGAGAGACCCTGTCTCTACAAAAAAAAAAATGTTTTAAAAATTAACTGGGCATGGTGGCATGGTGGCCTGTAGTCCTAACTACCCTGGAGACTGAGGCAGGAGGATTGCTTCAGCCCAGGAATTTAAGGTTACAGTGAGCTATGATCATGCCATTGCACTCTAGCCTGGGTGACACAGTGAAAGCCTGTCTCAAAAATAAATAAATAAAAATTCTACATTGTAAAACTACTACTGGCTAATCCCTTTATGATGGGGAGCCAATACCATAAGAAAAACACTGCTGTGGAACACACGATTTGGATTGGGTGACTACCAACAGGATGCTGGCATCCTGTTCTCTTGGTTATTATTAGTAATTGTGATTTACGCTGCAAGCAAAAAATGCAAGATCAAGGTCAAAGTGAAAGAGGAACCTGGAAACTCTTATCCATGTGGATTCAGGGCACAAAGGAAAGCAAGTAGGTTTGTATCTGACAGCTTTAATTAGCCAATTTATTATTTTCATTTTACAAATAACAATGTATATATGTAACTATTTAAAACATACTTTTATCACTATCACCAGTGCAGAATTACTGTAAGACTTTGCTTTTCTTCACAGAAACAACTGTTTTTAAAATGTGATTTTTGGTAAAGAGCGAGATTTTTAAAAGACAAATAATATTACCAATAAGCAATTTAACCTATTCATTCCATGCATACCAATTAATAAATATATAACACATATGACAGTGTCTGCTATAAAATCCTATTTTTAAAAATGTGAACATCAAGTGTCATAGCTCCTAAGTGATCACTTCTGAAGAATTATGTAGCCAAGACTATGTATCTGGAAACAACCCAAATATCCACCAATAATAAAATGGACAAATTAATTGGGATATATTCATACAATGGAGCACTGTATATATAGCAGTAAAAAAATGAATGGATTTCTACTACATACAGACATAAGATAAAATTGAGTTACATAATATTGAGTGGCAGAAAGTTTCAGAAGAAAACAGTATATCTCTATATGGAGCTCAAAAATTATGCAAAACTAAATCATATAATATTTAGGGATACAGATTTATGTGACTAAAACTATATAAAGAAAAGCAAGGATAAATGTCTTTCTTCCATAGCCAAAAGGATATTAAATAACTTCAAACATCACACTTCAAATGTTCCCTAGAAAATACATTATAATCTGCAAAAAGTTGATTTTCTACTTCTAGCTCTTTTTTTATTAGTATCCATTTCTGTCATGTGAACTTATGGCAATAAGCTCCAACTGCCATGTCTGAAGGAGCCACGCAAAGGCACAAAATCTGAGACTTCAAACAAGTTTCACTTGTTCATTAATTTGCTTTAAATTGAGAAAAAAACTATAGTTTCTCAAATCAAAGTAACAGATGTGAAAGACAAAAAAAAAAAAAAAGAGTGAGTGCTGATATAAAGAATTCTGTTTGTCAGATCACACCTTACAAATTATACGGCTTAGAAAACATTTTTTCTCACAAAACCTATCAATTAAAGCAACTGTTTTCAGGGACTCTAACATGTCTTTAATAATCTCTTATGGTTATTATAAATACATATAATATGACCATAAAGCAATTAAGATGCAAAGGCTCCAGTCAGAAACAAGTCTCTTTACCTTACAGGTTATAAGACCCCAAATGCAGATATTATTCTTCCTCTTACCTGGACATTGAGATGTAATTTCTTCAGACGTTTTACCAATGTTTCTTTATTGCATGGCACAAAAGCTTCAAGGTGGGAATACACACCACTACGAATGACAGGGCCTAGTTCTTGTAGCTGTAACTCAATGCTGACCAAAAAAAAAATCAACAATAAACCATACAGAACTTCTTTTAGGTGGCACCACACAGGCCAGAAGGCAAAGGCAGTTGATTGTTTTCATTTTATCTTTCCATGATTTCCTCCGTTTTTTTTTTTTTTTCTGAGACAGAGTCTGGCTCTGTCACCCCGGCTAGAGTGGTATAATCACAGCTCCTTGCAACCTCGAACTCCTGGGCTCAAGTGACCTTTCCTGCCTCAGCTTCGCAAGTAGCTGGGACTATAGACGCGGCTACTGTGACTGGCTAATTTTTTTCTATTTTTAGTACAGACGGGCTCTCACTCTTGCTCAGGCTGGTCTCGAAGTCCTGACCTCAAGTGATCCTCCCGCCTCGGCCTCCCAGAGTGCTAGGATTACACGCATGAACCACCACCCCTGGTCCTAGTATTCTTCATGCAAAAATACCCTACCCAGTAACTAGTAATGCTACAGAAAATATTTTAAGTCTAGTTTAAAGGCAGAATTTATAAGACCACAAATAAGAAGGCAATAAGGCAATACCTTTTTGGTGACGGGGCGAAGTCTGAAATTTTGGGTAAAGCCCCAAAAATCCATTATTAACCAAAAGCTTGTTTCCTCAAAGAAATATTATACTACCCCTCTATCCCCACAACAACTACTACCTGAGCATGTCACAGTTTCACTGAGTTCCTAGAGTATTCTTTTCCTTAGAAGCGTTTGAAAAAAGTAAAGATTCAGAAGAGGCAAAGCCCCTCTAGCTATATACACAAGCTATCTTACCCATCTTCATTTCTTTTATTGTGTCTGTACTACACAAACTATATACAGTATTTAACAGTTTGTTCAATTCATTCAAGTTATCCAGTTCCCATTTCCACTTAAAAATTAGGCTTTTGAGATAGAAAACAAGGTGTTCAATGTGTATTTAGCCTAATAGCTATTTCTTTTTTTTAAAAAAAGAGGAAAATGGTTTGTAACAGCTATCACATTTTCAGCAGGACACACCTACTAATAAATAATTGAGGTGTCTCCCAACATGGAAGATATTATACCTGGCAGCTGCTACTGTAGAAAGATGAGAACAGATGTTAATTTGAAGGTCAAGACCAAATTGGGGCTCTTGGCAACAACCTATGTCTAAATCATCACATTCTATTATAAGAGAAGGTACAGACAGACTTAAGTACTTCTCATAAATGTAAGATGCATCTGAAAATTCAATAAATAGCTTTTTGGGAAGAAAAGAAACCCTATCATATCAAATGTATCCATAACTTCTAAGATATACTGCAATTTCAGGAAAAAAAAAAAAAAAGAAATACAGAAAAATTATTCTCCCTGAAATCGGTAATATAAAATTCTTGGTATTAGAGAAGTCAGACAGACAATAAAAAAATGGCAAGAAGCTTAAGAACTGTAAGACCCAGAGGGTCAAATGTAAGGGTGCATATGGAAAACAATCATTATGGCTGTGAGGTTTTGTGTATAAACATTTGGTTAGATACCAGTATGTGGTTAAATCTTTATTAAAAGTCTAGACTCTAGGTAGGAGGCCTTTTAGGCTTGCTCTATTATTAAAAATTAGTTGAGCTTAAAAATAAAATATAAACTCCAAGTACTAAGAGATATCAGGTAAGGACAGACTGACATAATGACCTACCTATAAGTCAGTGGTTTCCAAAAAGGCTAATAACTCAGCTATAGGAAGAGCTGACTCTCTGATGAGAATACGATTGATAAGACCCTTTATATTGAGATTCAAGTCACTACTCATTCACAAGTTCCTTAAAGGAACATCTCACAAAGAGATGGCAACTAGGTCTCACTGCAAGTGTCCAGTACCAGCTCCAGACACCTACCTGTCTAGAGCAATTTGTTAGGCAGAAATCTGTTAAGGCCGAATCAAGATCACAGGCAAAGAGTGTCACAATTTGTTAGCAATGTCTGCTTCAAGGAACAGAGAACAAAATCAAATCAGCATGTTGTATATTTGTTGATCCAGGTCAAAATTCAATTAAGCAAAAAGAAACAGGGTTCCCCTATTCCAGCAAATTCATCTCTTTTTCCCCCTAGCATAAGACAGCAATGGTGAGGCAGAGCCAATACACCTGGATAACTACACAGGAATCATTATCCCAAATAATTATGTCCCATATGCCCTTAGAAGAGCAACTCAGTTGAGAAAAATAGCGCATGTTTGTGTAGGAAAGTGGAAAAAGAGGCTGGGGTAATAAGAAAGTGACTAAAAGGGAAAAAATTCAACTCTGAACACTGGGGCTTATGGAACTGGAGGCACACCCTCTGTGAAATAAAAAGTAGATGGGTTGCAAAAAACTAGAAGATTTAAGATAGACATGGAAGAATGAACAAAGAAGCCTATTAATGAAATGCTGTATTCTGCTTATTTGAGATGCTATGTCCCAACGATAGTCTTTTGACTCTCCCAGGGGAGAAACAGTTGTTCCCTCTTACAGAAGAGTAAAATAAAAGAGAACAGTCTCAGCCACAAGAGAAGGAGCTGATCTAGTACACTCAGGGCTCTCAGGAGGGAAGAAAAAGAAGAGTTGGTCAGATCCCCGATTATAGAATCTGGGGCAGCTCCGATCAGTGATGGCTACACTGTCATTGAGTCTGGGGTTTTTAAAAGGGAGCTAGGGAGCTAGGTAAAAGGAGATGGTACAGCCAGGAAGCATTTGCCTGGCTTCCAAGCAGACAGGCTGAATCTGAAAATTCCTGGCTAAAATAAATAAGAACAGGAATGAGAAATGTCTCTGTCACCATACTAACAGCACACTAGGTTATATGTTTTCTGAGTTTATGTTTAAGTACTCCAGGATAATAGAGATTGCAATTAATTACAACAGTTATCAAGATCAGTGAACCAATCAGCCTTTCTTCATATCTCATGAAAAACTATCTCCATTATGTATTTAAAAGCCAGGAATCACAGTGTTAGAAACATTGCTTTCCTGCGTCTTTCTATATGATGCTACTAAACCACCAAGAGCAGGCATACATTATTTTCATCAGAAAGGAGTAAAATTTGTTGCTTTCCTCGTGAGCACTTTTTTGCCCAGTTCTGTAGCCAATTATATATGTGATTCCTGCAACCAATGGTTAAAATCTACAAGCCAGTAGGTTTACAAGTACCGCTTATTTGACTACAATCTTAGAACCTATAGCTTCATTAATATGAAACTCAGAGTATAAAATTATGGCTAAGTTACATACAACAATTGCTATTTAAACACAGTCTATATCATATATCAGCACTCATTTTCTCATTCCCAATATAACTTCTTTGTCTTCTCCACATTTCCTCCATCATACCTCACAACCCTGACTTCTTTAAGAAACCACACTTTCCATTTGGCTAGAAAAGTTTTTATGAATTATAATTAACCCTACTGGATATCAATGGAATTATTTTTCCCAAGTATAGGCATTGAAAAGCAGACAGAAAATGATGCCAAATCCAGTGGTCCAGCAGAACCAATACACTGAGAAGCATAATTCTGCTGAGAAACTAACATGTGCTGTAAGGCTGAAGGGAAGAGCTAATGCACGAGACTAGCCCACCACTCAGCATCTGTATCACAAAGGCCTACCACATTTTAAAATAAATCATTAAGATTTTTTTTTTAGTCAAAGAAGAGAATTACTTACTCCAGAAGAATATTATTCATATCCTGTGTAAAGAATTTTTTCCTTCCTTCTTCATCAAAAAGTTTGGCAGCCTAGAGAAACATAAGAAAGATTGTCATCACTTGCAATAAACAGTTATTTTTTTTATTTGACAGGAGGTCTCGCTATGTTGCCCAGGCTGGTTTCAAACTCCTGGGTCAAATGATCCCTCCATGTAGCTGAAATTATAGGCACGTACCACCACACCTTTCTGCAACAAGCGATTATTGTACTTTCAGATGAATATCTAAAGGAAAAAACCAAAGAACTTCATATTGGTAGGCTACCATGAGTTGTGATCAACAGGCAGATAAAGCTATTTGAGAGATCCAAATTCAATTGAATATTGTGTAAGTTTCCCATAGCTGCTATAACAAATTACCACAATCCTGGTGGCTTAAAACAACAGGAATTTATCGTCTTACAGTCTAAGGTCCAAAATCAGTATCTGGGCTGAAATGAAAGTGTCAACAGGGCTGAGTTCCCTCTAGAGACTCCAGGGAACAATTCATTCCCTGCATCTTCTACCTTCTAGTGGTTGCTGGCATTTCTTGGTTGCAGCTGTAAAACTGCAGTCTTTAAGGCCAACATCTTCAAATCTCTCCATGCCCTCCCTTCACCTGGCCTTCTCCCCTGTGTGTATAATATCTCCTCTGCCACCCTCTTCTAAGGATACATGTGATTGCATTTAAGGCCCATGGGATCTAGGATAACACCCCCATTGCAAGATCCTTAACTTAATCACATATGCAAAGATTTCTATCCCCTTTTGCCATATAAAATCACATTCACAGATTTCAGGGATTAGAATATTGATACATTTTGAAGGCCTACAAGTATTTTAAAAGTCTATAAAATTTTAGCTGGGCATGGTATAAAGTCTATAAAATTTAGCTGCCTGTAGTCCCAGCTACTCGGGAGGCTGAGGCAGAAAGATCGCTTGAGCCCAGGAGTTTGAGGCTGCTGTGAGCTAGGCTGACGCCACGGCACTCTAGCCCAGGCAACAAAGTGAGACTCTGTCTCAAAAAAATAAATAAATAAATAAAACATAAAAGTCTATAAAATTTATATGACCCTAAGAATATGAAAAAACAAAAGATCAATTCTCATAAAGGTTAAAGTTCTTTAGAATTAAATAGAAAAGACTTTCAGAATTAGTATAGGTCACAGTAGGGTAACTATAGTTAACATTAATCAACTGTAAATTTTAAAGTAGCTGTTAAGAAAGTAATTCAGAGTAAAGATAAATATTTAAGGTGATGGATATTCTCACTTAGTCTGATTTGATTATGTGAACACGTCAAATTGTTACATGCACTCCCAAAATATGTACATCATAATATATATCAAAAAAAAATAGTATAGGTCAAAGAAATGTAAAGTCTAATCATGTAATCAATACAAGTTGAAGTTGCAGACTTCTATGAGTAGACAAAACAATTTGGTAATGTATCTAACAAGAACACAGACTCCATGACCACATCCTTAAGTTATGGAGTCACTGACATAATTGTAAATAGGGTTCACTGTACTCCATCAGGATTGGTGACCAGAATATAGTCAACAATCCAGCTGAAATGTGTGGCTGGAGGCAAAAGGTTATATATGGAGGGGGGCGATAACATTAGATATGGTCAACAAAAAAATTTGTAGAGTTGGTAACCCCCAAGAGGCAGCTAAAAGCCAAACATATAGTGAATAAGTGAAGTAAGATGGAACTGATGGTACAACTGTCGAAATAAAAGGATTTTTTAAAACGCAATTTAACTGATGATTTGGTGAAGGGAAACAACAGTATTTAAAAAGAAGCAATGTGAATACTAAATTAGTACTGCCTATTTTTATTTTAATAGTTTCAATCATTATCACAGATCATAAAAAGGTATAAAACTGAAAATTAAGTAATAATCTTCTCTTTATGATGCCTACAATACTTACCAAAAGCCTATAGTGAATAAAAAAAGACATATTTCCTTTGAGTAAAAATACTTATAAATAAGAATTTTTGATGACATTTCAAACTTAAGTTTTTGTATGACCTAGTTATGGAAAATCAGATTTAGTCATCCAGCAGTCACAAATGTGCATGCATATAAACAAACATACAATATTTATTGAGAAATTAGGGAAATATGGCTCATAAGATCACTATTTTATTGTATCGCCCAACACTACTATATTAAAGACGGAAACAGGAGTTTGCAGGGTTTTGCCCTGAAGGAATATGTGAACTCAATGGTTCGCTTATCAGAGGCTGTTATCATGGGAGAGCTCTCAAATCTCTGGTAGGGATGTGCACCAGGAACGCTTATCAGTTATCTCTCTGTGGGGCTTCCTGGTGCCTTGAAAGACAAGACAATGATAAACATTTGGCCGACAGGATGAGAGCCAGAGACAAAAATGAGTGCACTTTGCCCAGAGACATGCCTATGTGTTATAAACAACCTGTTTTACAGAGATGGGTTTCCTACTCTCTCCTGTCTGTTTACCTTTAAGTCCACAATAACTAAATCAAAGAAATACAGAGTCACTATACCTCTTTTGTTATACCTTTATTAATTGATAACTATCTCTCAAAAATTAGAAGTTAGCCCTTAAAAGACTTTGTACCTGTTTGTTCACCTAGATAGAAACTTGTTAGAAGCCCTTTAAGAGAACTTTTGACCCCAACTCACTACCTGTGTCCCCTAGCAATTGCATTCCTTGATATGCAAATATGTTACCCTGACAACTGGTAATTGATATTTGTGATTATAAAAACCCATGTGAATCTAACCATATGGCTAGACATTCACAGGGATATGTCTAGTCTCCTGAGTACCCCGCTGTGATTATTCTGATCTTTTTATATAAAACTAGAAATTATACCTTAGTCTCTGTGCATTGTTTTATTCTATTTCCTATCAATTTTCTTATCCTCTGTGGCGACCCCTATCTAAGGGACTTGGCTCCGCAGGGAGGAAAAGCTGACCTCCTAGTAGGCCTGCCGCATCCCCACAGTATTGGTACATATACCTATTTTATTTCATTTCACAACCCACTGATGGATCACAACCCACAATTTAAAAAATAAGACATTATTTGTTTCCATATCTGTTGTTTCCATATTCTTTACTAAAGAATAAGCTTGAAGAGCTATGATTTACTTAGCTTTGTATCCTTGGTATCCAGCTTAGCATCTATCACAAAGTAGTTAAAACAAAATTTGGTATATATATCTTTCTTTCATATTTGATACATACATATAATATTTGTATTTATCTTAATTTTCCTAAATTCACAAAATGATACACATAAGACGTTTTAGTGCTTTGGTTGTCTTGTATATTTTTACTATCCACAAGTTTATTAATTCTTGCTATGATCTCCAAGATAACAAAAAGCAGATGTCTCATTTTCTACAAACATTACTGATTGTCTACAATGTGTCTGACATTTTATTATACACTATATAATCATCACCATGTTTATATGGTGATAAATTGGTATTATAGCCCGCATCTTATAAACAAGGAACCTCAACTTTAGAGAGACCACATGATATGCCCCCAAATCACACTGCTAATGTGTGGTGGGATCCAGGACTCAGACCAGCAGCTTTCTGACTTCAACTGTGCAACACTGCCACCCAGCACAAAGACACTGGCTTACTGCAGCCAGTTTGGGTTCTACGTAACTAATAACAATGAAAAAATTAGCCAAAGTTATTATCAAAGGATAAGCACAAATTAATTAAATAAGCTTAAGGATAGTATTTTTATCACTATGTTTCCTACCTTAACCAGATGACCAAAAACAAAGTTAGTAAGTCAAGATAGTCTACAATAATCAGTTAGGGCAAAATTTACTAAGGAAATCACAAAGATATAGTGTACCTTGAGATCCATGAGATGTAAAACATGGAGAGATCTGATCCAAAACCTGAGCAAGCCATATGCTGACTCTCGTCAATCTACCAAGTTATTTGACAACTTTACATGCTATAACTAGAAGCAACTTTTTTTTTTTTTTTTTTTTGCCAAAGCTAAGCAGCAGCAGTAAATTTTTGAGACGTGCTTCTTAGAGAGGATAAAGATTGGGCATGGGGTCAAGGGGTAGAAACATAGGAATAAAGTCAGAATTAAAACTAAACTTTAAGAAAGGGAATCAAAAAAAGTCAAGAGGTTAAACAGTGGAAGAATGCAGCAAAGTAAGAAAAGAGCAGCAAGAAACAGCTCATCAGACAGACATGAGCATTTTTGCTGAAGATGAATTCTCATTTCCTAAAGAAAATGTGCCCTCTCATATTTCAAAGAAAAATATGGAGAATTCACAGGTATCAATAAGGAAAATGAATCTTATTACTGATAATTTCTTACTAAGGGGTTGGGAAGAAACTGTATAAATCCTGGCATAACTACTGAAGAGACGGGTAATATTTTTTGATATGAGACATGACCGAGACTTAGAGGATTGAAACACATTCATCATTAACCAATTTTTGTTTAGGAAGTGAACATGAACTTGGAATACAGCAGAATATCAGCTATAGGGACTGACAGTCCTGCCCTTAAATCCTGGCTCCACCACTTAAAAATTACGTGGCCTCGGGCAAATCATTTAACCTTTTGAACCCAGTTTCCTCATCTGTTTAAATGGGAGAAATACTACCTACTCACACATGATTGTTGGGAAGATCAGACTATGCAGTACGTAAAATGTATCAAACCCAGTCAGGGCCACTGTCTCCTGAGAGGTGAATGGGGCCTTGGGAAGTGGTGGGACACAACAGCACTGCACCCGATACACAGGATTGGTTTTTGCCTAATAAAAATAGCTATTATTATGATAAATATTAACAATTACATCTTGAAAAACTTGAATCACATCCCTAGCACTTTTTAAAACCTAGGAGAAACTAAAGGTTTTAGAGATGGGCAACACGGGATAGCAGAAAGCACGTACTCTGAAGTCAAGTGAATCCTGGTGTTTAAATTCTGGCTCCATCACTTACTAGCTGTGTGGCCTTGGTCAAGCTATTCAACCTATCTAAACTTAAGTCTCTTACCCATATACTTCATACATAAAGTTGAAAAGATTAAACAAGAGACCTACTTGATTAATAAAACTACAAACAGACTGTATACTTTTCAAAAACCAAGCACAGAAAATAGCAAAAGAATGACAACAAAGGAGGAAGAGGGAACAATAAAACAGAATATAAAAGAAAATGCAATAAAGACCAATTATAACAACTGAAATTCAGATAAAATCTTTAGTTAAGAGAAAAAAAGCCTCAAATTAGGTCAATAAACAAATTTTCATTTCTACACTATCTATAAGAGAAAGAGCTAAAATAGGGGAACTCAGAAAGACTGAAGATAAGCCAGGCACAGAGTGGCTCATGCCTGTAATCCCAGCACTTTGGAAGGCTTAGGCAGGACAGGTTGAGGCCAGAAGTTCTAGGCTACAGTGAGCTATTATCGCACCAATGCACTCCAGCATGAGGGACAGAGTAAATGCAAATGATGGGAAAAGTTCTACCATGCAAAAATAAACAAAGAGAAAACAGTATACAGTAAAATCAGACAAAATTAAAATTAAAGTGAAAGCATTAATAGGACAAAAATGATAATGATCCTAATGAAGATACAGTCATCAAGAATCCCATGAACAAAATAACCAGCAAAGAAATAAACAGCAAAAACTATGGTAGAGACAAGTTATAACTAAAAGAAACAATGGCAATGAGATAGTTTAACACATTTCTCTAACTCCTGGACGGATGAAGTAGATTAAAATAAGTAAAAATATAAAGGATCTAACTAGTAAGTCAAATCCTCAGTAAACACTGAAGAACAAAAAATAGAAAAAAGAACAGAATTGATAGATCAAATCCAAGAGCTAGTTGTTAGAAAAATTAAATATCTTTTTCCCCTAATCAGATATTTAAAATTCAGAAAGAGTTTAGTGAAATAAATATAACATAGAGATGATTGAATTTTAAAATGTGATTTAAATAGAGAAATCCTAGGAGGAAAAAAGCAGGTTGTAGAGTAAGTCCATACATTAAAATCCCATTAACATTCATTCGTTCATTCATTAATTTAGAGACAGGGTCCCATTCTGTTGGCCACACTAGAGTGCAGTGGCCTGATCATAGCTCACTATAACCTCAAACTCCTGGGCTCAAGCAATCAATCCTCTTGCCTCAGCCTCCTAAGTAGCTGGGACTATAGGCATGCACCACCATGCCTAGCTAATTCTTAAAAAGTTTTTGTAGTGACAGGGTCTGGCTATGTTGTCAAGGCTGGTCTCCAACTCCTGGGCCCAAGTGATCCTCCCACCTAGGCTTTCCAAAGTGCTGGGATTACAGACATGAGTCACTGTGCCCAGCCTGTATTACTTTTATAATGGGGGGGGGGGAACCAAAATGACTAAAATATGGAATAGGTTGAAACATGCTTAAGTAATCAAAAAAGGACAATTTAAGCAAGGTTTGGTACATTTTAAGACAAAATATGTGAGATACATAACAGGATTTGCAGCTAGTTAAACAAATGAAGATTATGAATCTAAATCAATCTGGAAAGTAATCTAAGCAAGCTACAAAATTCAATTTTTATGTTTGTCGTAGGAACACAATGCACTTACTAAAGCTGATTAGCTGGAAAAATATTATATAAAATAAGTAGATGTCAACACAGTTTGGACCAAATTTAGGTACACTTCTGCAATGTTACTGTATTCCTTTCTTCACTGTATTTTCTTTATGTAAGTATGTAGTTTTAAAAATGGAATCTATGAAACCTATGCAGGAAATATTTATAAGGTAAATAGCCAATGCCTAAAATGAAACATGAAAAATAAGAAGTTAGAAGGACTGTGGGTTATTTTTGTCTTTAAAAGAAAAGCACTTATTGTCATATTTGTAGAGCAAATAAAAATCAAGAGAATTATTACACTTACTACACGGAGGTCTTCGATACGTTTCTCAAGAAGTACAGGTAGACCCTCTGGGAGTGTAGGTACCACCTTGGGCATAACCTGAGAGGTGTAGGTTGGCTGGGTGGTGTTTCCATTTTCTCCCCCTGATTCAGATAGGGGGCTACCATCAGAAGCAGCATCCAGTAATCTGTCCAAGTCGAAATGATTTAGCATCTC
>CAUYRT010021281.1:0-12286 GCA_963574885.1 Lepilemur ruficaudatus | reverse complement strand
TTAAAAACCTGCTTTATATTTAAATCTAGAATAGGTAAATACCAATGTTTAAAATTTTTCCTACAAACTGGCAAAAATATTTAGAAATCTACTGAATAATTCCATATCAGAATAAGTTATAAACCAAATGACAGAAAATTCCTATGTTACTTGTGTCACTCTAAGTGATTAATACTTTTAATTTGCATCTTCTGATTTGGGATTTCTGGGAAGATCTTCTTTGTGCCTATGCTGATAATGTGGGTTTTGGCTTCTCACCAGAACCAAGTGTGAATCAATGTACTTTCATTCCTGAAGTGCTCCAGGCATTACGATGAGATCCTCTGCCCAGGCACAAGTGCAGTTACTGCTTTAAAATGATACAGAGTTTCTGGTTCACTTAAGAAGTCTGAAAAAATTAAATTACAGAGACATAGTTCAAGGCCTACAACTATAAGAGGATCATCTATAGCTAGGAAATTGCAGTTAGCACAGTAACATCAGGAAAAAAAGAGGACAATCAGGGGAGGAAGGGGCTGATGTTTACACAAATGGCACAGAATAGACTCACAGAGGGTACACATCAAAACTCTGACTTTAATCAGAAAATGTATTTGAAAATGTATTTGACTTTGGTTCTGACAGAATAGCAATACAAACTAACTTGAAAATTCTACTTCTTTAAAGAAATTAAAAAGCTGTCAGAACTACAACAAAATATTATTTTATCTGGACTGGGAAGAGGGAAAAGGAAATCCTACTTGCCAGAAAGAAGAAAGTGAAAAGGGAGAAAACAACCTGTGGCACGTAGGTTTGAGGAGGAAGATATAATTATGCCAGAGGGGCTGGGGTTTCAGTCCCTGGAAGGTTTAAGAAGAGAAGCCTACTCGCTCTGTACTTCCTTGTCCCCTTTTTATTTATTGTGCACAGGGAGGGGTGAGGGCCCAGGCAAGGAAAGATTCACAGTGTCCTGGGGTAAGAGTCACAGTAACAATGGTCTATCCCCCTTTCCCTGGCTGGGGGTAGACTTAATAAAGAAAGAAACTCAAAAAAAAAAAAAAAAGAAGAAGAAGAATAAGAGAAGCCTAGGCCAGCGCAGTGGCTCACGCCTGTAATCCTAGCACTCCGGGAGGCCAAGGCAGGAGGACTGCTCGAGGTCAGGAGTTCGAAACCAGCCTGAGCAAGTGCGAGACCCCGTCTCTACTAATAAAAAAATAGAAAGAAATTAATTGGCCAACTAAAAGTATATAGAAAAAATTAGCTGGGCATGGTGGCACATGCCTGTAGTCCCAGCTAGTAGGGAGGCTGAGGCAGAAGGATTGCTTGAGCCCAGAAGTTTGAGGTTGCTGTGAGCTAGGCTGACACCAGGGCACTCTAGCCTGGGCAACAGAGCAAGACTCTGTCTCAAATAAAAAAGATCTAAAACTTGTGTTCATCCAGACTTAAGCATTATACGAGATATTCATGTAACAGAAATACTTGTTCCCCCTTAATATTTTGAAATTAAAAAATTTAAAAAAACTTTTCATCATAAAACAGTAAAAGAATAAGCAGGAAGAAAAAATATACATACACACACAGTTAGCCCTCCGAATCCATGAGTTTTGCATCCATGAATTCAACCAATCGTGGACTGAAAACAATTTGGGGGGAAAAAAATGGATGGTTGCATCTGCACTGAGCATGTAGAGACTTTTATCCCCTTGTCATTATTTCTTAAACAATATAGCAAAACAACTATTTACACAGCATTTACATTGTATTTGGTATTATGAGTCATCTAGAAATGATTCAAAGTATAACGTATAGAGATAATTTATAAAGATGATTCAAAGTATAAAGATGATTTAAGGCTATATGTGAATACTATACCCTTTTATATAAGGGACTTGAGTTGAGTACCTATGAATTTTGGTATGTGAGGGGCGTCTTGAAATCAATCCCCTATAGATAACAAGAGACAACTGTGTGTGTGTATGTGTACATTATGTATATATATGTGACATATATATGACACATACATCATATGACAAAGGGATTGGTATACAAGTAGAAAAAATAGAAGAAAATAATGCCAAACTGAAGAAAGATTGTGAATTTACTGAATTCCAGAAGGAATTAATGAAAAAAACAGACATGTAGACGTGACCTGGTTAAATTTCAGAATTCTAAGGCAGGAGAATTAAACTGGTATCAAACACATTTTCTGGAACTCCAACTGCTAGAAGAGAATGGAATAGTATTTACAGACTTCTGAGGGGAAAAGAAAAGTAGCATTACAATTAGAATTGTACACCAAGCCAAACTGGTGGGGCATAATGTCACAACAAAAATATTTTCAGAGATGGCAAGATTCTGGAAATATATTTCCCATATAACCTTGCTAGAGAAAAAAACTCAAGGAAATACTTGAGCCAAATAGAAGATGAAATGAATTCCAAAGAAGGCATAGTATACGAGAAAGAGCGGTGAGTTACGACTACATAACTGCTGCTGTCAAGATGACATTTAATTAAATTAAATAAACATACCTGAGATAGGAGAAAGGTAGCAAAAAGTTTATCCCAGACCTTTCTTTTCTTTTGTTTTCTTTCCACTCATTTCTGACACTTCATGATTCTTTCCCCTCATATCTGTCTTTTTGCCTGAAGAATTCCTTTAGCTTGACTTTCAATTCACTAACGAGGTTTTCCGCTGTATTTAACCTGATAATTACTGACTCAGGACTTTTAATTTTGATAACCATTTTGTTTTAATTTCCAAGGAATCTTTCTTATTTTGAGATTGCTTCTTTTGTAAAATAGGTAATTTTTGTTTAATTAATGGACTATCTCATTGAATTTCAATGACAATATGAAATTTAAAAAGTTATTTTGGGCCAAATGCACTGGCTCACGTCTGTAATCCTAGCAATCCGGGAGGCCGAAGTGGAAAGGATCACTTGAGGTCAGGAGTTCCAGACCAGCCTGAGCAAGAGCAAGACCCTGTCTCTACTAAAAAATAGAAAAAATTAGCTGGGCTTGGTGGCACATGCCTGTAGTCCTAGCTTCCCAAGAGGCTGAGGCAGGAGGATTGCTTGAGTCCAAGAGTTTGAGGTTGCAGTGAGCTATGAACACCCCACTGCCCTCTAGCTAGGGCGACACAGTGAGACTCTGTCTTGCCAAAAAACCAAAAAGTTATTTTGTATTTCTCTTATTTTTTATTTTTCTTTCTTTTAAAAAAAATATTCTAGAAGATGTATTTCTATATTAACTGTTTTGGCAGAGGCCTTTTGTTTTGAACCTGTTAATTCTCTTTATAATAATGTCTGATCACGTTTCATTTTCAGCTTATAAACAAACATCTAGATTAGTGTCTAGGTACAGCAGCACTGAGAAGCTAAGAAAGAAAAAAAGAAAAAGGTAATCAAAAAAAAGAAAAAAATACATCAGTGTCTAGGGTTCTATTCTGCACTGAGCATTAGAAATGTGGCTAGTGCAATTGAGGAGCCAAATTTTAAAATTTAGCTTTAATTAAATTGAAATATAAATAGCTACATGTGACTGGACATAAGCAGGTCTAGACTGTTAATTATTCATGGCTGATATGGGATCTTCCAGGAAATGTATTGATCACTACTGATTTTTTCAGCAAGATCCTCTCTTCTTAGTGAGCTCCATGGAAGGTACAAAAGATGGCTGAGCTGTAGTGCAGAAAGAGACCAGTAGGTGGTCCCCTCCCTTTATCTTTCTACTATCTCTATCTCTTTTTCTTTCTGTGCCTCCCCCACCACACACACAGTGTGGCACACAGGGGTGGCCAGCAGAAACGTCCCTATTATCACCCTCAACAGCTCTCTTCTGCGTCTCTGCAAAGCTCTTCCCAGCTTCAGATTCATGAGTACAGACCCTTTCAGGAATAGGATACAATTTTTTCACTAACTGGTTGCACTGCCTCAGCAGGAAATTAATTGACAGAGGAAGTAAGTCAAATAGAGATGCTCAGTCCTATGCGTGATACCACGTTGATAATAAAAAATAATGGTAGTTAAAAAGTCCAAAATCTTTGGCTTTCTTATCAACACGAATCGAACCCAACTTACTGAGTCCTAAAGTGTTGTGATTCACAGTATATAACAATCTTCCAACTGTTTCTGTAAATTATGAAATAATTCAACAAATAATACATATGGTGATAGATCTAGAGGGGTATATTCAATACATACACTAAACTAAAATTGGAGCCTCCAATTTGGATGCAACTTCAGAAAGAAGAATATGCATATTAATTGGGTAAAACCAAAGATACTTGTTCCATATATTGAAAAAACAGTAACAATTTTGTGATTATTTTCTCCTTTATATATTTTTAAGCGCTCTATGCCACTGGTAAATTATAATACTTTTTACATTTTTCTTGTGTGAAAAATCACCATCATTTTTTCCAAATTCTCTACCAATTCTCAAATACACTTTAAGATAAGACATTAAATGACATTTTTAGTCTCTGATGCTTTGGATGAGAACTCCCAGGGCATTCTTCTCTCACTGAGTTTTTTGAATTGGAAAAGAATACACAAAAGAGACAGAGTCGCTATGTAGGAGAAGCACAGGCTTTGGAGAAGACACGTGGAGGTCAGTGACACATATTTGATGGGACTCTGGTTGAATTATTTACACCACTGAGCCTCAACGTTCTCATTTGTAAAATGAGGACACTACTGTTTTCCTCACAGTTACTGAAAGGAACAATTAGTGGCATATCAACAGGCTCTACTATTTTCTCCTCTTCTAACACTTTCTAAAAAGAAAAAGGTTGTTTTGCTTTATATGTCAAACAGACTTTCCTGAAATAGCTTAGTATACGCATCAGCACTGAGCTGAAAAGTGTCCCTCTAAAACTCCTGTCTACCTGGAACCTGGGAGAGTGATCTCACTTAGAAATAGGGTCTTTGCAGATGTAATCAGGTTAAGATGAGGTCCCTCTGAATTAGAGTGAGCCCTAAATCCTATGACTGGGGTCCTCACAAGAAATGCATGTGAAGACAAAGACACAGAAAAGGCCCATGTGCTGATGGAGGCAGAGATTACAGTGATGCAGCTGCAGGCCAAGGAATGCCAAGCATTGCCACCAGGAGCCAGGAAGAGGCAAGGAAGGATTCCTCCTCAGAAACTTCAGAGGGAGCATGGCAATTCGATTTCAGACTTCTAGCCTCCAGAACTGTGAAAAAATACATTTCTGTTGTTTTAAGCCACCCAGTTTATGACATTTTGTTAGAGTGCCCTGGGAAACTAAAAGAGTACTGATTCCTAAAACAGAGATGGAAGCATTTTGGCTTATCTTCCATATTGAAAAAACCACCATACATTTTGCTATGGCTGAATGAGAGCAAGCAGATTCCCATTCTGATCTTGTGGATTTTCCAAGAATACATTTTAATAGTGTGTTACTTATGAATCATATTTACAAGTGACCAAAACTCAACTCAACCAGGTTTAAAAAAGTATGTGTGGTGGGGGTGGGAACAAGGTGAGTGGGGGAGGGGATACATTAGTGGATCCTGATTTCCGAGAAAGAGAAGAACCACCAAGGCAGGGTCTACACCGATGCAGCAGAGCCTCTCGAGTCACTGAAGGCAGGATTCACCTGGTTTCTCTTCTTCTTCCTGTATATTATCTTCACTCTTCTATCTATAGACTATCTTTATCAAACAGGTGAAAACATGACTGCCAGCAACTCCCAAGTTGTACCTTTTACAGAGCTTGCCCCAGAAGAGAGACTGACTCCATTCTCTGGGTCTCCAAGTCCAAAAAGCCCAGAGAAAGACTTTGATTAGCCTGACCTGGGTCAGCTGTCCCCTCTTGTACTTTTTCAGCTGTCCTCTCTTGAACTACCCATTGCAGCCCTGTGGCTGGGCAGTGCCCAGAGAGAGGGGTAGATATTTTACACAAGGAACAGCTCTAGTTTCCTTGCTTAATAGAGAAGTAGTTTTACCTTTAAAAAAAAACAAAAAACACCAAATTCTAACTAAAATGCTAAAATGAAGTGAGCAACCAGGGGAAGAGAAGTAATTTTAAAGGCAGATACAAATATGATTTGGAGAATAAGAAGCAGTTATAGATAAATCAAATTATCAATAAAAGCAATACACTGATAGAGAGCTTTAATGAAGAAAGAGCCAATTAGCATATGAACTGGAGGCTTTACGTGTGTGAGTTAAATAAAACAATTTTCATAGTTGAATTCAATGAAAAACTGTTCTCTCTATTTAAAAGAATAAAGGAAAATATAAAAAAGTTAAGCAACTATTTTTTAATTTGAAGATTTAATTTATAGAAATTCTTACCTTTTGGTAGTAAAGGACATAACTTTCATCACCAGTAAACATCTGACTGCCTATTGTGGGTAGGGCACTGAAGTGCCATGAGATTATTTCCAGAGACAATTAAACTCTCAAGGTACAATTTGTAACTTTCTTAGAAATAGAAATGATTACTTACCATGTTACTAGGGTCTCTATCAGCCCGATCTAGTTCAAAAGAATTTATTTTATTGGCGCTCATTTCATCAGTGTCAGCAATGACATAATGTCTAGGTGAGTAGGCATTGGACAAGCTGCCAGTCAGCCTCAGGATCTCGGTGGTATGCCCACCTGGAAAAAACATCAGAAGTCCTAAGATTAAGAAATCCACAGTGGACACATCCATTTGTGCGTGTTACATCAATGTCATATTTTTAGGGAAGGGAGGACCACTGTGATTGCATATTTCTCAAAAGACATAAGGAACATTTGGAAACAATAATCTGTGCCCTTGTATAAACACTACGTTTATATTGGGGAAAAGATAAAAAATGTATAAAAATAAAATCAGCACTAGCAGTGGGTACTGAGGAAGACACAAAGAAGTATAAGACACAGGTCCTGTTATCAAGAAGACTGGTGGGAAAGGGGCAACACACACACATATATATAAAGAGGATGCAACATGGCAAGAAAAACTAAAATGTGAGGGGGAAAGCAAATGGTTATGAAAAATCAATGCCCTCAGAGTAGGGAGGATCCCTGGGAAAGGCTGAGATGACTTGAAAGGTGAAGATAATACACAAATAGGAGCAGGGAGGCCCCTGGGCGGGGGTGAGGATTGTTAGGGCATGAGATGGCAAGATCTGAGGTGGGGTGGGAATACCAGGAAGAAATGTTAGGGTGAAGTAAGGTCAGGAAAGTAGGATGAGAAATGGGAAGCCAGTCACTGCACATTTCTGTGTAGAGAGTGAGGGAGGAAAGAGTAACGACCAGCAGGGGTTGGGTCTTCCTAACAAAGACTTTTTGTTCACCCTGTAACCGCAGCTCCTAACAGAGGTTTCAGCACACTGCAGGTCCTCAAATATTTCCCAGCTTCACCAAATAAGTCTATCTACAGTTTTTGAAGGCACGCAATCTCCAAAATTTTAATACTTTATTTCAAAAGCATGAATTTAAAAATTGACTATATTCACTGAGGTTTCCTCCTACAAATCATTTAAACTTACAATCAAACTCCTTATAGCCCTATCACACCTATTTCAGTTTCATTTCACGAGCTCTTTGCCTCAGTCAGGTTCATGTCTTTAACATTCTCTGCATTCTTCTTATTTGTTACCCACTCCTTGCCTTTGGTCATGATGTTTCCCCTACCTAGAAAGCTTCCCTCACCCCACTTTCTTTATTGTAAAAAAAGAGCTTTTAATAGTGATAAACAAACACACAGAAAGAAAATCAAACAAATTAAGGATGGGTTTCCCCTAAACACACACACACATATATATGTTTTATATTAGAACGGAAAGGATTTCTTTCTAGATTCCAGAAGGAATTAGATACAGAAAGAAATTTGGCATAGGTTTACTGGGAATTTCAGGAATTAGAATCATATATTAACTTGATAACTTGTCACCCATCTTTTTGACTGGGGCATGTAATTTACACATCTGGTTCATACTTATTTCAGTATTTTTAGTTTTAGCCTTCAATACATGTGGTGGTTTGCAAAATAGGTACTTGTTTTCATAGTTGGAACAATTAAGGATAAAATCTAATATCTGCAACATCTTCCACTACAATTAAAATTTCATTATACCTGCTTTTTTTAAAGCAGGTATAAAAGACTGTTTAAAGAGACTTTAACAGTTGTTAAAAAGACTTTAACAGTCTTCTTCTTTCCTCTTTTTTAAAAAAGGAAACCCTAACTGTATACTATGAGAGTTGTCAGAATCAAAATAGATTCACTTGTGTCAAATCTTGACAAAATGGAGCTAGGAAGGACATGAAGAGGGTTCTCATGCATGTACGACTGCCTGATACCAAGAACTATCACAAAAGATTATACCAAAACAATAACCTTGCCCAAAGGCCTCTGCAACCTTACTCAAAAAATACTTCTGCAAGAACATCTACCCAGCAACTACCTGTCCAATCTTCGACTGATACCACACTTGTTCTTGATCCTTGTGGCCAAGGCTAATTGTTTTAAACCAACTTACGTACCCTCATTTTACCTTCAAAGACTCGTCTTCCCTTGCCTCCCTGAATACTCCCATAGTTTAGTACGGTGAGTGTACTCCACATTGCAATGCTCATTCCCGAATAGACTTACTCCCTTTGGAGACTCTCTCTCTGTTTGTTATTTAGGTTGACAATATATTCACTGGAAATTTAACTTTGTTATTGAATAAAGTCATTAAAATGATGGACTTTGTCTTCCATTCTAGTTTTTTATTAAGATATATTTTAGGGCAATAAAATCCTCTCAGTTCTACCTTAAAACATATCCAGCACCCTATCACTTCTCATTACCTCCTTTGCTACCACTCTGCTCCAAGCCACTATCACCTCTCATAAGGATTATGAGCATAGCTTCCTGGTCTATTCCCTTCCACCCCCTTCCCCTTCAGTCTATCTCAACACACCATCCAGCGTGATTCTATTAAAGAGTTGATTGAATTATTTACTTCTGATTAAAATCTTCCAATGGCTTCATGTCTCATGTGGAATAAAACGCTTCTTGTGATCTGACCCCCAACTGTATTTTACCATTTGTACCTTATTTCCTGTTTCTTCCCATTTACTCAGTCTACTCCAGCCACCCTGGCCTTTTTGCTATAGGATATCTGCCATTTCCCCAGGGAGGCATTTTTAAAATGCAATCTCTTTCCCCGTGTCATAGTATATTTAACACTGTATACTTTACTATGTAGTCTATTTACGTTTTTTTTTTTAATCTCCCCCCACCCCTGCCCCACTGGAAGGCAAGCACCATGAAGTCAAGAATTTTTGTTCATTTTGGTACTGTTGTACCTCCAGTGCCTAGAAAATAGTAGGCCCTCCTCTTGTTGAATGAATGAATGAGAGTTTGATATTAAATCTAAAATTTTCCTATGAGAAAACATGAAACCATGTTGTGATTCAAGAAAAATGAGTAGTTTTGATAGATGGTCTCTGAACACAAGTGGTCAACTAATAGTTTTTTATGGTACCTAAAGATTAAATGTTGCTTGGTCTTCAAGGTAAAGACTGAAAATGCCTTCTTCTTCTTCTAAAATTTGGGTATAAACTATTAAATCATGTGTACAAGTCTTTCTTTGACTTGCATGATTCTTTGAGGCCTTTGATTCAATGACTTGAATGAGGGCACCACTTGCAATGTGAATTCTCAATCCTAATTTTGGTTTCTAGTCCACCAAATCTAGTACTGTCAAGTGAATAGCTCTAACACCTACATCCATCCATTTGTTCAAGTTAAAAATCTGGAAATCATCCTTTAGTCCTTCCCTCCCTCATTTTCCACTTTCAATCCACAGTTGTGGATTTATCTCCTAAAATCTCCTAATCTCATTTGAATGCATTTGCTCCTTTCCATCCCCACACACTGCAGTCAGGCTATCATCTTTCCTCATCTGAATTATTCAAAGGTTCCTACTGATTTCTCTACCTCAGTCTTTGTCAAGACATTCTTTTGACAATGCAGGCTGAGTGATCTTTGTAAACACTCAGGTTGAATTGAGTGATTCTCCATTTAAAAATAATACTCCAAGCCAGGCCCAGTGGCACCTGCCTACAGTCCCAGCTATTAAAGAGGCTGAGGATCGCTTGAGCCCAGAAGTTTGAGGCCATCCTGACGAACATAGCGAGACCCTGTCTTTAAAATAAACAAACAAACAAATAAATATATACTTTAAAAGATCCCTTTGCTACCAAGACTAACAATCACCATTTATTAAATGCTTACCATATGCCAAGCACTTTGCTAAACATTTTAAATATCATCACATTTAATCTCTCCTGACCTCTCTCAAGCCATGTGGAAACAGAAGGCTCAGTGAGGTTAACTACAATAATTTGTCCAAGATCATTAAGGTAACTAGGAAGTGGTAGAGATGTGAATCACCTCTAGAGTTACTGCAGTCTGGGGGCCTGTGGTCCTAAACCCTATATGATACAGAACAGTAGAGTAGCAGCAATACCCTATAAAGCAAGGTTTAAAACATCCTTTAGGATCTGGACTCAGCTTACCTCTCCACATCGAACTCTGTGCAATAGTGCTTTCTCATCTCTGGCCATTCCAAGTACTACCACCTTCTTTTCATACCCTCATAGCCATAAAAGCCCCAGCTCTCCCTTGTCTGTCTAATTCTTGGTCATCTTTCAAGTCACAGTTTAACATCATTTCTTCCAGGAAATTTCCTAGCTCAAGTTCAGAGCAAGTGGTGCCCTTTCTGAAGACTGCCATAGCAGTTTGTACTTCTAACACAATTATTACAAGATTATAGCACTTATTAATATCTAATATGGCAAGTACTCATTTGGTTTCGTTAGTTTTTTTAATTCTCCATTTCATTTCACTACTGTATCCTCAAAACTGTCAAAGTGCTTGGCACGTAGTCAGCACTACAGTGCAAGTATGTTGATCAGTTTTGTTATTTCCAAAGCTTAGCTTAGTGCCTGGCCTCTTCTACGGCTCAAAACATACTAAGTGAATAAAGTAATGAATTATACTTGAACATAAATTTAGTACATTTGCTCATACTATAAATATTATTCTTTCTGGGTGCAATTTTCTGACATTTCCAAATGTATACACTATAAGTGTATCCCTGTCAAAACTGTCCGTTTAACACTGTAAGCGCCTACAAAGCTAGTGGATTCAGATTTTATCAATTTATAGGACAGTTTGTTGTTCATACTCTGCCGCTCTGTAATGTTCTACGTTCCGTGGAACACCGTTTTTACCCTCATGGACTTTGTATATTTATAAATTTGACAATTCACTTTGCCTCATTTATCATGTAGTATCCGTGTTTCCTAAACCAAATACGGAATGCCTAGATTAGATTAACACTGCGCAACAGCCATACAAGGGAACTGCACGTTAGCATCAAAAGCCTTCTACGTCCTCTCTGTTCGCTAATTTATTTGTTAGAAAAATATACGCTACAGAGAAGCTTAATTACAGACAAGTGTGAGTTATTCAACTCGTCATTAAAAGACGCCCGGGCTGCGTCAGCAAACCGGCATTTTGCCCTGGCTGGGCTGACCCGTTCCGGTAACGCAGAAAAACTACAAATCTCAGCATGCAACGCCCCAAGAAGTGCTAAGGGGACCCGAGAAGAGAGGCGCGGTGCACTCTGGGGTTTGTAGTGCCCACCCGAGCCCGACAGTCACCGCCTCGGTACTTACCGGACCCAGCTACTACCAAGAGACTGAGAGACTGCCGGGGCGTAACGTCCTGGGAACGAAGCACTATCCATAATCGCAGGACTACGAAGACCGCCACAGCAACTGCCGCGGCAGCTAGAACGAGGAGACACACCATGCAAAGAAGCGGCGCATGCGTGCTGTTCCCTGGAGCCGGCCGCGCACGAGCGGTCAAAGTTCGCCACTACGGGCGCCGGGAGACTCAAACGCGGAGGGACGCCTCCTGGTGGGCGGGGCTCTGCGGCCATTCCGGGCGGGGTCCTCCGCTGCTGCTGCCGCTGGAGCGTAAGGTGAAATTCGGGAAGTTAATGGCTGGAGAAGTCTCGTTTCCGCTGGTGCGAGGTCAGGCCGCACGCTTGAAGGCCATGAAGCTCCCAAGTTAGGAGGTGTTCCAGCTCTTCCAACTTTGTGAATTCCTCCTGCTGATGATGGCATATGTCGTTTTCTTTTCTTCCTTCTTTTAAAGCCAAGAGAAATGTTTGTGTTGCACGTACAGACATTACTGAAAGTGTTTGCCAGTAAAAGGTACTCTTGGAAGAAAAATTGAATGTAGGGACCTCAAACAAACTCCCTCTTTCCCAGCACTCATGTTTTTTT
>CAUYRT010021279.1:0-10439 GCA_963574885.1 Lepilemur ruficaudatus | reverse complement strand
AGTGAGAGTTCAATCTCTTCTGCCCCCATCTGGACACCCTTAATTCCGCTCTCTTGGCTGATTGCTATAGCAAGGACTTCTAGCACTATGTTGAATAGAAGTGGAGATAGTGGGCAACCTTGCCTTGTTCCAGTTCTAAGTGGGAATGCTTTCAATTTTTCCCCATTTGGTATGATGTTGGCTGTGCGTTTGTCATATATGGCTTGTATCATTTTTATCTAAGCCCCGACTATGCCTATTTTGTTAAGTGTTCTTACCATAAAAGGGTATTGAATTTTGTCAAATGCTTTTTCTGCATCTATTGAGAGGATCATACAGTCTCTGTTTTTGTTTCTGTTTATGTGGTGAATAACATTTATAGATTTGCATATGTTGAACCATCCCTGCATCCCTGGGATGAAGCCCACTTGGTTGTGATGGATTATTTTCTTGATAAGTACCTAGATTCAGTTAGCAAGGATTTTGTTGAGAATTTTTGCATCTATATTCATAAAGGATATTGGTCTGTAGTTTTCTTTTTTTGCTGCATCCTTTCCTGGTTTTGGTATCAGGGTGATGTGGGCTTCATAAAACGTGTTGGGGAGGATTCCATCCTTCTCGATGTTGTGGAACAATTTCTGTAGGATAGGCACCAGTTCTTCTTTGTAGGTATGGTAAAATTCCGGTGTGAAACCATCTGGTCTGGGACTTTTCTTTTTAGAAGGTTTTTTATTGCTGTTTCAATTTCAGTACTTGATATTGGTCTGTTCAGGAATTGTATTTCTTCCTGGTTGACCTACCTTGTTTGACTGTAGGTCATAAGACCCCCATTCCAGAGAGGGTCCTGCCCCACACCAAGAAGGAAAGAATGCAAGTTCAGGGAGGCCAAGAAGAATATACACAGGCCTTGCTGGGTGTCCTCACTCAGTCTATCAGCATTAGATCACACCCTTTTTGTCCAATCACATTTCTACATGGCTGTCCATACTTCATTAACCAGAAGCATAAAAACAGACAATTTCTCCTGTATCTTTGGGTTTTCATTCTGAAGGCTCCTGTGTACCTGTTAATAAAATGTGTACACCTTTTCTCCAATTCATCCACCTTTTGTGAGTTGATTTTTCAGCGAACCTTCAGAGAGAGGGTGAAAGGGAAGCTTTCCCTTGCCCTGACACTGGTCTGGATCTCTTTCTCAGGGGCTTCATCTGTGTGAGAGAGAAATTACCTCACTTCTTGTTTAAGTCACTGTTGTTTTGAGTTTTCTTTTACTCCCAGACAAACCTCATCCTGAATAATTATAGCCCTGTCCCTGTGTGACCAAAGTTCCTCCCTGGATAATCATCTGAAGTTCATCGCAGGCCTCCAGGGAGCATCTGGAGACCCCAGCAGAGGAGATTCCCCCTGTGGCAACTCTGAAGCTGGAAACAGGGGGTCCCAGCGCTGTGACTCCTACGGGGCCTGCTGATCATCTGGCCTCTGAGGCATCAGGGAATGCCAGAGGAGCGGGAAGGGAACAAAATTTGCTGAGAATCTACTACATTGCAGCTGTTCTTACATATGACTAGAGTGAATAAGGGACAAAATAGGCTCGATAAAGTGTGAAGAAATGGCATCAGCCTTGCTGATCTGATATCTGCTGTGGCTCCAATCTGCCTGGTGACAGTCTCAGAAAGCAGCTCACTCTTTTGTACTCGCACCCAAGTGTGAATTTGGGCCTTAATCAAATCAAACAGAGGCATTAGAAAAGATCTGGAACAGTGCCACTTGGAGTGTGGTCCACAGACCAGCTGCCTGTCCTCACGTTGCTGGTTACTGCTCTGTGGTGACATGGAGCTCAGGCCTGAACACACCAACTGTCTCGCTGAGCGCGTTGTTTCCTTTAGCTGATGGTTTTTTTTTCCATAGCAAGACATTCTCAGCGAAGGAAGCAATAGAGTGATGTGCATTCTGGCACAAGCTCCTTATCTGGTGTCAGACAACACTCTGAATAGCAGCACTGCTTTAGAATATGGTAGCCCTGCTATGGAGCTTTAAAAATATATATTACTATATACTTGGTCCCAGCCCAAACCAAGCAAATCAGAATCTCTGAGGATGGGGCCCAGGTATTCGCATTTTAATAAAGTACCGAAGCTGATTAAGGAATACCCCTGGTGGAGAGCCACTATTTGGATATGACAGGAGGATGGAGGAAAACAGTATTATCTTTTCAGGACCAAAACAATGTGACCTTCTCTATGTACTCGCTTTAAACTTAAAACTTAAACTCCGCTGGGCACAATAAATTTTTAATAGCATCTTTCCTGGGTTCTTCTTTATCACCTACTGATTTGATAGGGGTTTGCAAATTACCTTGGATAAAATTTGTACCTGGAGACATTTGATAATATTCTTTCCATTGTCCTTTGTTCATATTGTAGTTTGTCCTAAAGTTTTTAGTCCTTACTGAATTTATTCTTTCATAAAACACAAACCTAGCTTCCTTAAAGCCAATACAAAAGGGGAAAAAGACCCTCCTGTTTTCCCCCAGGACAGAGCCCCTAGCACCACCACTGTAGTTATCAGATACCTCTGGTTGGCATGAGAGGCTGGTGCCTACAGAAACAGGCTGATCAATGGTCCCAAGATGGTGACATCTTGTGTGTATGACTCCAAGGAGCTGGAACCCACACCCATTGTCCCTTACCTGCCGTCCCCAGGCTCAGCAGCACAGCTACCCAGAGGACCCAGAAGAAAATGAGGATGGCGGATGTCCACAGTGGCTGGAACAGCAGGAAAGGAGAGCTGCTGATGGCTTTATTTGTGACTTGGAAAAGCTCGACTGCCAATTTTATTCTCTTTCTGAGAATAAAAATCAAGACAAGCAGGACTGCCTGGTGAGAAAGGGGTTAGAGCAAATTATTTCAAGATAATGCAGAACTGGGTAGAGCCTACAATAAACCCTGTTCTTACACTGACATCTCAGCAAACAGCTCTTTTAAGATAGCTACTCACTACTTTTCTTATAATTGAACAGATAAATTTCTCAAGCACTAATTGAGCACCTAGTATGTGCTGGCCCCTACGCTAAATCTTACAGACATACCAGTGACCAAGACACAGTCCCTCCCTAAGGGACTTTGTAGTCTGGTGAGAAAGCAAGAGAAAATGAGAATAAGGTCCTCTAGGGTCAGGGAACTGTCTTGTGCTCCACCTCCCCATCCACAGAGCCCAAGATACTGCAGATGGGCAGGGTAACAAGACGATGAGGGAAAATGACAGTGATTATGTGTCATCTTCTCCACTGGCTTTTCCCTTCCTGAATACAAATATCTATAAATCTCACATATTAATGAAACAAAGCATTTTGCACCCCCATCTCCATCCTGCCACTACCATCTCTCTCTTTCCACAGCCTTGGCTCATCTCTGCCCACCATCCGTATTTCGTATCCCACCTCATTCGTGAGCCCCCACAAACCTCCAGACCCCAACACTCTCCTGAAGCTGCTCTTCCTAAAGAGTAGCCTGTACCTCCCGAGTGTTTAACCCCATGGGAATGTTCCAGGTCTTGCTTGCCCTCAGCATGGCATTCCAACCCCCTGTCCACTCCTCTTTTCTCAAAACTTCCAAAATCTTCTCTCCCTTCGCTTTTGTCATCTTTCTTCTGGCTCTCCCAATTCTTTGGCTGTTGCATCCTGGGATCTTTTCAGAGTACATTCTACTCCTCTGTGGTTTTAGCATCCTTCCTAGATGCTGACAACCTTCAAATCAAAATGCCCAGCCTCCCCTTTCACCAGGTGCCGATGTATAAGCACCTGTTACTGACAAGGCTGTGGCTGTGCTAGAGTCCCTTGAACTCTGCTTGTCCTGAATCACAGTCAGTAGGCCCCTAGTCATTGTCTTCCTGCTAAAGCCTCCTCTTCTCCCTGCATTCCTTAGCTCCAGTGGCCCTGATTTTTCTGGACTCTCCAAGAATAAGTCAGGTTCCTCTCTCATGTGCTCCCATTTTATCCCATACTTACCCTATTATAATGCTTAATAGATTCCATAAATGTCTACTTGTCTGCATTTCCCCTGAGATTAAGCTCATAGACAGCAGGGCCATCCCTTATCGTCATGGACTGTCAAAGTACGCAGTGCGGTCCCAGTCACCTCGGATTCGGTTTCCTAAGCACCTCTCATGCATCTCCACTGCTGACGCCACAGCTCAAGTCTCATCCTCTCTCTTCCAGGCTCTAGTAACCTTCTCCTTAGCTTTCTGCATTTTCCACCCCACCCTCACCTCAATCCCTCCTCCACCCCATAGCTGAAGGGACTGTCGTGAAGGGCAAAGCTAGGGATCCCACTTCCGTACTCAAAATCCATCCATGGCTCCCTAGTGCTCTGGATAAATAAAGATCAAACTCATCATCACAGCAGACCAGGACTGCCACCTGGGGAGTGACCTGCATGACTTCTGTTTTTCAGCCACCCTCCCCCAGCAACCAGTGTCTGCTGCCTCAATATTCTGAGTTAGCCTGTTTTCAACTAGGGAGTTCACCGAGAAGGCAGCAGGTTCTCTGGAAACCAAAATAACCCAGTGGCCAGCGGGTTTGGAAACAAAGGGCTCTGTGTGCTCGAGGGTAGGGGGAGCTGTGTGGCCCTGGGAGAGCCAGGCAGCCTCTGGCTGGGAGGGGACCTCACAGGCTGGGGTGGGGACCGTCATAAGCCTGCCCTTGTCCATCCACAGGGTCACCTCAGAGCCCCTTGGGGCTGAAAACAGCAAAACAGCAAGGATACCAGATCAGTCTCTGGGAGACAGTAGAAATGACCTGGAAAGAACTAAGACTTTTTTTTCTTATTTTTTGAAGGTTTTGATTTATGCCAGTACAGGTATCTCAAATCCAAAGAAGGCACATTCAGAGGTGAAAGACAAACAAATTCTAGTTGTTCCTGGCCAGGATTCAATGATTTGGATTTCAGTGTTCTGGCCACTTGACCGACTGCTGGAAGGGCGTTTCTTACCGTGACGACTGTGGATATGATAGCAAACCCCAGCACACACTTCATGTTTTCCCTCTCTGTGTCCAGTTCTATGCTGAGGTCATGGGTATAGTCATAATACAGCCACCATAAGACTCCGCAGACAACTAGAAAGCAAGACAGCAGTGGAGCTCAGCACGCGTGCCATGAGATAACCTCCCTGGCAGGCAGAACCACACAGACGAGTCCAGGCACTGCCAGCGACTGGGTGGCCCTGAGTCCCAAATCCCGGGGGGGCTCTATAGCCAACTGTGACCCCAGAACACAGGTGCCCAGCCCACAGATCAGGTCTGGGCATGAGCAGGAAGGAAACTGTACAGAGAGGATAGTCAGGTGAACAACGTCAGAGTCCAAGGTCTAAAATCGTGCAGCAAGCTCTGCTGGTGACACTCCTGTGGGGGCCTGGCTATTGGTTTCTCACTCATTAAACCGGGCGGATGTGCGTGGGCTGTGGGAATTTCGTAAGTCAGAGAGGCTCACTCTGGTGACACCCTGATTCTGCAAATACTCTGCATGTAGGTACAAAGTACCACCTTATGCCGTATCTATAGTAACTACAGGAAGGTCACAGTTGTCTCTACAAATCGTAGATGGGGAAAAGCGTCCCTCACCGGTTATTGTGCCTGTCCTTCAACTCAGAGCTACAGGGCTCTATGTTGATAAGGAAAGAGCTAATTATTCAGGGGAATGAAACATTATGGTCATATCAATTATTAAGAATTAAAATACAGTCATGCGCCACGTAACGATGTTTCGGTTAATAACAGACGGCACATACGATGGTGGCCTCATGAGATCATAATACTGTATTTTTACCATACCTTTTCTATGTTTAGATGTGTTTAGGTACACAAACACTTACCCCTGTGTTACAGCTGCCTGCAGGATTTAGTACAGTAACAAGCGGTACAGGTTTGCAGCCAGGCTGCTAGGTGTGCAGTAGGCTATGCCATCTAGGTTTGGTTTTGTAAGTACACTCAGTGATGCCTGCACAACGATGAAATCGCCTAAGGATGCATTTCTCAGAAAGCACCCGTTGTCAAGCGCCATGTAACTGTGCCCCCTACCAAATGGAAAACAGCTGTGGCCTTGGGCCTCTCACATAACCCTGGCCCTCTGACCCCCTTTCCCAACAACCCCGGTGGGACCCACAATCCAGCAGCCAAAAGGGAAAAATGGTCACAGTACACAGGGTCTCTAGGACTCTGTTTCTACTCAGGTCTGCACCTCTTCAGGCCAATCGGAGCCTTTGCCTGACAACTGTGGGCACCCACACGCCAATTGGGGAGGTGCGAGCTCAGAAGAAACCCTTTGAAATGCTCCCAACAGGTGGTGGAATTCTCTTTTAATGTCACGGATACCAGGATCACTCAACTAGTGGGCTCATCTCAAGGCGGTGTAATAGAAGAAACCACTGACTGGGCATTAACTTTGCTGCTACCTGTGAGACATAAGCAACTACCACTGTCCTCCTGGGTCTGAGTTTTCTCACACGTAACAGAACAGGACTGGATACTCTCTAAGACCCCATTTAGCTAAAAAATGCTAACTGTTAAGTTCTATACTTAATGGAAAGGCTTTTCATTTAATCAAAAAGAAATCAATCAAGTAGAAATACTTACACACCAATCCCAAAATAACCAATGAAATGAAAATGTGAACCAGAAGGGTGGTGACGAATCGGAAGGTAAACATCATGGCCAAAGACAAGGCTGAAAAATCAAGCAAAACATATAAACCCAACAGTGACAAACGCAAAGATGACAATGATAGGATTGCAATGACCAAACCCTCCAGAAATGGGAGGACTGAGGATTTGATTCAATCTCTAAATACCATGGGACACCTAACAAACACCAAGTGAAAATAACAAGATACACTCAGGACACTCTGTGAAGCACATACAGGTTCAGTCAGCTACAGGAAGCCAGTCCCTGAAAGTGCTAGCAGTCTTCTTGAATTGAAAAAAAATTAAAAAGGAGATATTATTCCCAAATAATAATATTATAACAATATTGGAATAATATTATTCCCAAATCTTTTTTTCTTACAAGTCAAAATGAATCATTTAAAAATTCTATCGTACTTAAGTTTTTTGACTTTATACTGGGCCTAAAGTTCCATCTTCAAATGTTCTTATAAAATGTGAAAGACTAATGCCTTTAAAATGAAAAATTTAAGATTCTAAATATAAAGTAAGCTGTATGTATAAAATATTACATTTCATTTTTCACTATGTGGGCTTTTAGACTTATGATTTTTCTAAATATTTCAGGGAATCTATAAATACTATTTTTTTTTCTAAACAAGAAATCAGGATTGCATACAGATATTTCAGTGTACTAATAACATGGTTTTGGGATCAGAGATCTGGGTTTGAGTCTCAGCTCTGCCACCTATTCTGTTAGATGTTGAACCTTGGCCAAGTCCCTGAACCTCTCTAAGCCTAAGTTCCCTTTCCTACAAGTGGGGGCAGGATTCTGATGAGGTTTTAATGAGTTCAGAATAAGCATAATGCCTGGCACTTGATAAGTGCACAGTGACAGTTGTTAATACCATTATGAATCTAAAAAGTACATGGCCCTTGTGGGACCGACCATTCAGTCATCATATGTGACATAAGGACTAACCTGGATTTTTTTTTTTTTTTTATGTATATGGTCACCGTGCCAGTATCTAGCAATCAAAGCATCCTATTTGGGTCATGTGAAGTCATTCTCAGCCTAAGTAACAAGTCTGGAAGTAACATAATGGTGACCAATAAGTATCCCCAAGCATTTAGGAATTAGTAACCTTTTGGTAAAGAAATTATGGAAAACTCAGTTTATAAACTGGCAGAAATATGTTCATGGTTGACCAAAGAGTGTCTTTCAACCAAGAGGCTGGAGGGCTGCCACTGGGAAAGGGTAGATAACAGGCTGCTACCACCGTCTAAAGGACCAGAGTGTATCAACCTGCTCAAAGAGAAAGCTGGCTCTTAATTGGGATGAAACATAGAAAATGGAGAGTCAAAGGGTCAGGAGTGGGTAGCTACTTCCAGAAAGGTCCAGAGAAGGTATGTCCTGGCTCAAGGCCTTGACCTGCCCACAACCCAAAGCAGGTGTGTTCCTCTGAGCAGCTGGACACATCACGCCATTGCAGCCTGATTCTGTTTCACATGGTGCACACAGCTACTTCCCTTGCTTGCCAAGCAGCCTTCCCATCTGGCTCACCCACAGGCAGAGGGCACACTGGCCAGAAGACATAGGTTCTGGTCCCCCTGACAGTTGTACTTTTCATGGGCAATTCACAAATTGGCAATATGCACTACCCATCCATCCATCCCTTATGCAGAGCTGAGGACGAGACACTGCAATGTGGTCAGGATACTAAGGCAAGCCCACCCACTGAGGCTTCTTGGCAGAACCAGCTGGTCTTCCTCCCATGCTTACTGCCCCTCCCCCACCTAAACCTGAAACACTGAAAACACCCACAAAGAAAATAAATATGAAATTAAGTCAAGAAGCTAATTTTCACTGTACCACACACATAAGAGCTCGAAACTCTGGCATTCCACCCCATAAATACTTACTAAAATCAAATGAACTAAGAATTACCTAATGCGAGGACACACAGGCCAAGGATTGTATCTTTTCCAGACATTATTCCACTCAGAATTCGATGGAGGGTGTCGACATCATTTAACAACACGGACGCAAATACGGAAGAGCACTCAGGCGTTTGAGGGATGCATCGGTTAAACAAGGGAAAAGACTTGCTAAAAATAAAAGAAGAAATGGAAAAAATGTTCACTTTAGTATCTTAAAAAAAGATGTTTATTTAAAACTCTCAACAACCAAGAAAGCATAAGATCTGCAGTAATAAAAGGGTTTAACGTCCTGTTTGCAAAGCACACCTTAGAAAGTCAGGGAGCTGTGCTCTGCTACGGTGACTAGTCAGTGCTCTGGGGAGGAATTGATTATGGGGACCCCCAGAGACCAAAAACCTAAACCTGGGGAGTAACATTTTAAAAAATAAAAAGTTTATATTTTAAGGTATATAACGTGATGACTCTGTCTCAAAAAAAAAAAAAATCTCATGTTGAAATCTGATCCCCAATGTTGGAGGTGGGGCCTAGCGGTAGGTATTTGAGTCGTGGGGGCAGATTCCTCATGAGTAGATTAATCCGCTCCCTGGGGAGGGGGTGAGTGAATTCTCAGTGTATTAGAGTTGGCTGTTAAAAGAGCATCTGGCACCTCCCTCCCCTCTCTCGTGCTTTCTCTCACGTGCGCCATGTGATCTCTGCCTATGCCGTCTCCCTTTCGCCTTCCACCATGAGTGGAAGCAGTCTGAATCCCTCACCAGCAGCAGACGCTGCGCCATGCTTCTTGTACAGCCTGCAGAAACGTGAGCCAAATAAACCTCTTTATAAATGACCCAGCCTCAGGCGTTCCTTTATAGCAACACAGACAGACTAAAACAACATTCCAATGCATCCTGATGAGGCCACCAATACTTTCACAGGGTCCTGCTCTTCCTTCTTTCCATGCGCCCCAAACAGTAGAATCAACCCAAGAAGTGCCAAATTACTTAACAAATTGCTCAAAACCTTGTCACCAATCATTCTGTGAAATGTATGAGGATGAAACAAGGAGAACCCAAATGCAAACAATATCGCATTGCCATGAAGAAAAAAATGACTTCCAAAACTTCCAATGAAGCATAATACAGAACACATGGAAGAATCTTTCTCAGGAAGTCACAGTACTACAGAGATCCCGAGTCACTGGATAGTGATTCAACAGAAGAGTACTACAACAGAGCAGTTTTTAAATAAAGTTTTTGAAGAGGCAATACATTCATACAGCTCCAATTCCAGAAGGTATAATAGGCTGAACCCCAAGAAGCTACCTCTGTCCCCAGGCCACTGAAGTACCTTTCCTCACAGGTACCCACTGTTTTTGATTTCTTGTGTATGATTCTAGAGACTTTTTTTTTTAGCATATGTAAATGTACCAAGAAGTTTAAATGGAAGTTTGCAGCTGAGATCAAAGATGATAAAAACTATGCTCTAAAAATGAGACACCAGACCTCATCATTCAGGGCTCGCCAAAAAAGAGGTAGGAGAAAACTGTTTGGATCATTCTTTTTTTTTTTTTTTTGACAGAGTCTCACTCTGTTGCCCGGGCTGTAGAGTGCCGCGGCATCAGCCTAGCTCACAGCAACCTCAAACTCCTGGGCTCAAGCAATCCTTCTGCCTCAGCTTCCCGAGTAGCTGGGACTATAGGCATGTGCCAACATGCCTGGCTAATTTTTTCTATATGTATTTTTAGTTGCCCAATTAATTTCTTTCTATTTATAGTAGAGACGGGGTCTCGCTCTTGCTCAGGCTGGTCTTGAACTCCTGACCTTGAGCTATCCACCCGCCTCGGCCTCCCAGAGTGCTAGGATTACAGGCGTGAGCCACCGCGCCCGGCC
>CAUYRT010021278.1:0-16926 GCA_963574885.1 Lepilemur ruficaudatus | reverse complement strand
TTGCTGGTGGGTGAGGGGCTCAGCCCCACCTGGACCCACGGACGCCACACTGGTGGAGAGGAGGATGCCGCCTGCTTGTGTGGGGGATGGGATGGAGCCTGCTCAGCTGGCCCTGACCCTGGCAGGGGGCTGGAGGGGGATTTAATCTGGAGACTTCAGCGAAGACCAGACCCTGGAAGGCACTGCCATGACAAAGCAGGTGGCGAGTCCTGGCTACGACCCGCAGACTCCCTGGCCCCCACCCACTCCCCGGGCCCCGGGAAAGCATGGGGAGTGGCTCGCGTGTGTTCCCGTAGAGTGTGGCCTGGAGGGTTTGCTGCTCTTTGGCCACGCTTTTCTTGGTCCCCTGGCTGGGGCTGGAGGTGTGTGCAGTGTTTTCCAGAGCTGTTTATGTCCGTGCCTGGTGGTGGTGGAGGTTCCCATGGTGGAGGTTGGAGGTTTCCACAGTGCCCTGTGTGGGACCTACGAGGGGTGACAGGAGCCTGGCCCCACACCCTCCCCACGCCCGGCTCCCTGGCATGCTGCCTTCTCCTCTGCACCTGGCAGGGTGCTCCTGCATCCTCTGGTCACAAGAGGCAGGGCCTCGGAGGAGTGGGGCTGCCACCTTCCATGGGGCTGGGAGTCTCCCCTGAATCTGTTTTCAACATAGAAGTGATTGAAATCCCACTCATTGGTCTTCCAGGGACTCCTGGCCCTACCATGGGCCCCCTGCCTGGCAGCTGGGCTGCAGGGCATCCTCCCTGCCATGTTGAAATGGAAGGACGTGTGCTCAGGGCTGTCATTTCAGTGGCACCGTCTCATCCCCACTTTTTTGTCACTCTGAGGCCTGCAGAGCCTGGCTCCGAACCCACTGACATAAAAGAACATTCGGAGATATTCTGAGCTTAGGGCTGGTCCTGTCTGTCCCTGCCGGGAGCGTTCGTTGGAAGCGATGTGCCGTCATTGTACCGCATGTGTAATAATTGCATTTACGAACGCCTTCGCCACGAACCATCAAATAACATGCACAGGTATCCGTTTCGGTGACTTTGAACAATGTGCAACATCTCCCTTACTTGTACTTTGTATCACAAGGTAAGAAGTGGAAAATGGTAAAAACAAGATGCCCATCGCCGGGATCCAGGACTCCTCGTGGCGGGTGGGCCAGGCAGCCTGCGGGCCGTGGTCAGGAATCCCACCTGCTTGGCCGTGGCTCTGCCTTCCAGCGTCTGGTCTTCGTTGAGGTCTCCGCATCAGATCGAAAGAGAAGGGAGAGGCATCCTGGACCGTATGCCCAAACGGAGAACCAGAGGCGAAGAGCAGAGTTAAAAACTCGGAACGGAAAATTGCTTTGCAATACATCACCCCAAATCCACTTAACGTTAGGCCAGGAGAATATCGTGTGTCCTTCTTGCAAATGACATTTCAAAGATATCTTTTTAACCTAATTTAAGTGCATTCCACTGCGATTCTCTATAGGCTGCTTGTGAATAAAAATCTAATTATACTAGCTGCACAAATTAAAATTTTTCTGGATGCAGCAACTTCTTCCTTCCTTCCTTCCTGGGAATGCTTGACCTTTTAGAAAGTGAATGCTGAGATATGCAATTATTTTGTGGGGGGGGGGTCTGAAAAAATTTTCCTGTTCTCGTGAATTCCTGTTGAACCACGTCTGGATCCACAGAGTGGCTGCCTCTGTCATAGTTCTAGAACAGTGTTCCTGCTGCGGGAGCTCACGCTCGCCTCCCAGGAGCTGCCCCTGCGTGGTACCTGTGGTGCCACCAAGTGGTGACAAAGAGACACGGGGGTAGATCTGAGATTAATATTCAGCCACGTTGGATACTAGAAATAGTCAGAAATTTCCAAGCACTTCATTAGGGAATTTATATATTCATTTAAGTGTATCAGAATTCAAAGAAGAAAAGACATGGGCCCCTTTTCGAGCCTTTGAAATCTGTCTAAGATTCGAGCAAAGGTTCTGTCCTGTGGGTTGTCGTGCAGCTCATCTGCTCCGCTGGTTTTCTGTCCCCCGGGGGCGTTCGGGTCTCAGCCGGCTGGTTCTCCGCCTGGGCATTCTGCTCTACTTGTCCTGTCCTTGCTTTTGTGTCCCTCAAGTTCTGGGAAAACCAGGAGGGGAGGTGGCGAAACCTCCGGTTAGCTTTGGCTGGAAGACGAGCAGGTGCGTGTGTTCTCCCTCGAGTGGGGAGAACATGGTCCTGCCTCCCTCCCTGCCTGCGAGTTCTCCCACGAGCATTCACTCAGCGGCCTTAAGTGATTTTTCAGTTTTCTCTAAAAAATAACTGAAAGATCAGTATTATGAAGACAATAGAATTTCAGACTGAATTTTAAAATACTTAAAAAGGAGTAAGGTGCCGCGGAAGTACGCAGAGTCGCGATGGGAAAGGTCTGGAAGCTCCAAGGGGACAAGCCACGTGCAGTCCGGCTCCCCAGAGAATCACAACAACAATTTCATACATTTCCAGACATACAGAAAGACATTTGTGTCATACTTTCCTCTCCCTCCGTTTTTTTTTAAATCCAAGGCATCATATTATGTGCTGTCTCTTGCCACTTGGTTTCTTAACATGCTCCTTGAAAACTTTGAAAGCTGTTATTACAATTCTCCAAGCTACTGTAATTAAAGTGTTTGGTCAAAATAAACAAGCTCTTGGTAACAGACAGCCAAAGTCGTGCCGCGACTCCCTATATCCAGAGGCCGCTGTGTCGAGCTCTGTCTTCAATTCTATCCAAAGGTGCCTAGATAGAACTCCAGAACTCTACATAACATTTCTGTATCTATTGTTTCTGAAATTTGCAGCTTCAGATGGTGTCTGTTAATTCCTTGATATAAGAGTTGAGTATTTGTTTCACTCATACTCTTCATATCCCAAAATTTGATTGCATTTCTTTATTAATTAAGATTTTAACTTAAAATATTCTTTACTATGGTATGTTCTATTTTTTTTAATATATATGCAACCTGTTGAGTCGATGCCTGTATCTGTACATAGTTTGGGTACATGTGATCATTTACTACTCTCATGTGATACGATATGGATCTGCTCTGTCCACACCTTAACTACTTGTCTTTTCTTTGTTCTAGAACCATTTGAAGTCTTCCCTCCTAGCTATTTTGAAATACACATTAGATGATTTTCCTCCCTACCGCCAGGTCCTGTTTCTTCTGTCAAACCGAACATTTGCACCTGTTCGCCGACGGCTCTTCATCCCCTTCTCCCTCCCATCCATTTTTTATGACAGCTTTTTTGAGGCATAATTGGCATACCATAAAATTCACCCTTTTAGCGATGACAGTTCATTTTAGTTTATTCACAGAGTTGTGCAAACATCACGGCTACCCAGTTCCAGGACATTTTTATCACCCCAGAAAGAAGCTCTGGACCTTGTAGCAATCTCTCCCATCCCCCTGGGCAACCTCTAATCTACTTTCTGCCTCTACGCATGTGCTTACTCTGGACACTTTATATAAATAAACTGGTCGTGTAATACGTGGCCTTTTCTGACCGTCTTCTTTCTCAGCATAGTGCTCTGGGGTTCATCATATTGTAGCGTGTGTCAGTGCTTCATTCCTTTTTATCACCAAACAGCATGTGTTGAAAAGTGAGTGAGCAGGTCTGGCTAATCCCGGAGTGCCCGCGCGTGGCCGCTGTCCCGGAGCGCGTGGCGGGTGCTGTGCTCTGACGCCCCTTGCAGCGGACCCCGGGCGGCTGCACCCCGCGTGTGCCCTGGCTGCCCCCCAAGTCCCGCACTCTGCACCCTCTTTCTATCCACAGCCCTGTGCCCTTGCCTGTCCTTTCCCACCGAAGCGTAAGTTATGATGATTTCACAAATTAAATTAATTTCTCTTGAGAGAGATGATAAAAATTCAGGTCCACGTATACACCTGTTGGCCTCAGATACATTTGCTGGAGAATTTCAAGAAAGCTTCAAGAAAGCTTTGAGTTACAGTCAGCTCTCCATGCGGCTTGTAAGTCAGCTGTCTCTGGGTGCAGTTTTCCTTCTTTTCGCTTATTATTTTCAGCTCATTAGCTTAAAGCCTGCCCTAGCGATATGTCGTGGGAAAGGAAGAAAAAGTAAATTTCTAATGAATCTCAATGTCCGCTAACTCCTGGTTGAAGGCTGTGAAGTTTTTAAAGGGATTACAGTTTGCTCAACGAATTTCCTGCTTAGAGAAACAAATTGTGGGATTCCTGTGGTTGTCGTTCAAAAGTTCTTCTTCGTCAGAATGAGCGACGTCTCCGCCACGTCGTGGAACAGGACGAGGACCACAGGGAACAGGAGCAACTCTGATCAGAAGAACAGTGGACACTCTGCGCACACAGAGAGCTAGCGGAGGGTTTGTGTCAACATTTAATGTCAGCATTTCTGAAATATTAAGACAGCCTTCGTCAGAAAGCGGGAGGAAGACAGACTACAAAATCAGAGAGGAAAAAGGGGGGAAATCTTCCAAGGCAGGTGTCATACGTGGCAAGATCTTGTGGACTGATGGCAGAACAGGTGATCAAAGTGAACACAGGGAAACCGATATGATTTGTTAATTAAACCACATGAAATTGCCAATGTCCAACAATGTTCGAACTATAAAAATTGCAATTTTGTAGGTTTGACTTAACACTTCATCAGACTCTGATATAAATATAGCTGCATAAAAAATTATTTGTTGAGCATCGACCAACACAAATGATCAGAAGGTCAAAGTGGTTTTCCTCCTGAAGCTTCAGTTTATTCCCAGTTTCGGGAGGCAAGAGCTTCACTGTCCCGAGGAGTCTGTTACGCTTCCAAAGCCTTCTTCCAAGGTGGAAGAGACCCGGAGAGCCAGACCTACCCAGTGGTGGCCCTGCGGTGGTCCCGTCCTCGGGCCACAGGGTGATGCTTTGTACCTCGCTGCTCTGCTCTGCACAGGCCCAGGCGAGACTCCCTGGTCCCCGTGGCAGACTCCTCAGTTTGCACTGACGTGTCCGACATCCTCCCCAAAGCAGGGCGGCCACGCCGTGCTGGCTGGAGAGCCTGCCCCGCCGGCTCCTGCCCTGCCGTTCTTACCCCACAGCCCACAGGCTCATTCACACTGAGCTGCGTCCCCGGCACGGTTGAGTCCTCCTGGCAGCCCTGGTGCCTCTCCTGCTGGCGGGTCTCAGCTAGGCAGATCTGTGAGTCTGAGTTTCAACCAGGAGGGCGTAGGAGGGTTCGTGAGACATGATCTCAAGACAGTGGGGAAGACAATGTGATGTTGGTGGAGGATGTAGATGAAGGAACAGAACAGATGCAGAAAAAGACCAAAGTGCCTTGACTTTTGACAATGGTAACGAGGTAATTCAATGAAGAAATGATAGACTTTTTAACAGATGGTGCTGGAACTATTCCATACGTTAAAAAATGAACCTCAGCCTGTATCTTGTGTTGCATACAAATGTTAACTTGAAATATATTGTAAACCTTAATACAAAACCCCAAACTAGAAGATATAAAACAAAATCTTTCTGACCTTTGGCCAAGCAAATATTTCTTAGATAAGATACAATAAGCACAGACCATAACAGACAGAATTGACAAATTGAATGAACTTCATTAAAATTAAAAACTCCTGCTCTTTGTAAGACTCTGTTAAAGATATAAAATGACAAGCAGCAGACTGGGCGAAAACATTTGCAAAACACACACGTGATAGGACAGGCTCCAGTAATCAGAATGCATAAAGAATTCTCACAGAATAATATGAAAATAAACAACAAAACAGGGCAGCGGCAAATACACGGACATTTCACGGAAGAAAAGGTGTCTCTGGCAAGCGAGCACAGGAACAGATGCTCAGTCTTTGGTCATTAGAGAAACGCAAGTAGAAACAAAAGGAGGTAACGTTGCACATAAGTTACAATGACTGAAACAATAAACCGCCCGTGCAAAGCGCTGGTGAGGAGTGAGCCTTGCGGGCGAGTGGCGGGAACGCAGCACGGTAGGGTCACCCGGCAGAGTCTGGCAGTTTCCTGTAAAGTTAAACACGCAAATACCATTTCAACCCAATAATACAACTCCTGGGTATTTACCTAAGGTAAATGAAAGCATATGTCCACACCAAGACCCATAAGTAACTGTCTACAGCACCATTTCCTGCAATAAGCCCAAATGTCCACCTGCAAACAGGTGGACACATCGTGGTACATTTACACAATGGGATACGACTCAGAGGTAACACACATGATCTACTGATACACACGGGACGACGTGGGTGGATCTCCACATCAGCATGTTGAGAGAAGCTAGGCTCGGAGGCTACGCATTATACAATTCCATTTATATGGTGTTCTAGAAAGATAAAACTACACAATCAGAAACAGATTAGTGCTGGCCGAGAGCTGGGGCTGATGGGAGGGGCTGACTACATTGGGGTGTGGGGGGGCTTGGGGGTGATGGCAGTTGTGTTGGTTATGGTAGTGGTCTCACAACTGTATTGTTTTCTCAAAGTTCATAGAACTCTACACATAAAAAGAGTGAGTTTTACTTTATGTAAATTATACCTCAATAAGCCTGATATTTAAAATATAAAATAAAATAGAGAAAAAGAAAGAGATATAGTTCTTGATTTCCTTCTTGTCTTCTGTGCAAACATACCCACCTCTCCCCCAGCAGCCCCTGTGCATTGTAAGTAGTCCTGGGAGGGCCCCAGAGAGACCCGCTGTTCCCCTCCCTCAAGCCAATGGTGTTGACTCAACCCAATTTATATTTGCACAAGTAAGATGGACCCCTGAGTGTTTCCCTAGAACACAGCTTTCCAAAGACAGTTCCTAAGGACAAGTAATAATTGAAGCCCCTTGGGGCAGTCTGTCTAGCTCCTACAGTAAAACCAGCTAAGCCTTTTCCCCCATGTATCTTCCAGAAAGGGGCATAGTTTCACGTATGCCAGAACATGCCTGAGGTTAAGAGGACCAGAAGGATCTTGTAGGAAACTGTTAACATTTAGAGATTCTTCATATACTTGAATTCCATCCACCTACCCATCCATCCACCCGTCCATCCACCTATCCATCCATCCACCCACCCATCCACTCACCCATCCACCCACCCACCTGCCCACACTCCCATCCATTCACACTTATCCATCCATCCACCCACCCATCCATCCACTGACCCACCCTCCCATCTGTCCGTCCGTCTGGCATATAGTCAGTGAGCACTCGCAGAGGGCCAGACATTCTTACTTGTTACAGGAACAAGTAAGTTTAGAAGTGATCCCTCCTCAGTCTAGAGGAACATTCCCACACATGTGCAGGGAACCCAGCGCCACAGGTTCTGAGATAGAAGTACGGACGGTACAGGAGAATATGCTGCAGACACTGAACCCAGACCGGGCTGAGAGAGTGCCTCCCCGAGTCACGTTTTATAAACTGAGGTCACTGGCAATGAGTGAGGCCAGAAAACAGTCCTTGCAGAACCCAGGACGTTAGAAAGTATTTGAGAAACAGAAAGACGGGAAGAAAAACTTTAGCAGTGGTGCATCAGTGTGGCGGGGGGCTGTGTCCGGGGTTGCCGCGGGTGGAAACGCGGAGGGACAGGATAAGACTGCGCAGGAGATTTGCGACTCTCGTCAGGGAGGTCGAACTTCATCCTGAGGACAAGACAGTCTAGTGCAAATGACTGTTTTATGTCTTTGGGAAAATTACTCTTCCTCAGGGGGGGAATTGGATTAGAAAGGAGATAAAACTGGAAGCAACAAAACATATTTGGAGGCACATTGAAACTAACGAGGCTGAATTTCTTTGGAAATGATTTTCACATTGTACTTTTCACTACTTCAGACTGTATTCAGTAATCGTGCAAACTTACTGTGGACTCTCTGTAGCAAAATCTTAGGTGGAATTTCAGTCAGTCTGTGTGGTTGCAGAGTTGGTTGATCAGCCTCCCTGCAGCGGTCAGTGTTATTTAGAGCTGCTTCTGGGCTGGGCGTTCTGCGGTACCTTGCGATCCTTTACAGATAAACCAGTGCCACGGTTTATTAGTTTTAGATCATGGGCAAAAGCTGAAGAAACAAATCTTAATTTGCCAGGGGTAGAAATATCTTCAGATTATTTATATGCTTATCATGGAAGAGAAGAAATTGACAATTTCCCTTCCGTGGTAGTATTTCTCAAAGCTATTGCAGGAGTGTTAGTTGCTTTAATTAGAAGGCATGTTCCAAGCACAGCATGTGGGTGGCAGTGTCTGGATGTAGCTTCGGGCTCTTAACCTAGCATGAGCAAATGGCACTCCGACTCGCAGGGACTTGAGTTGAGTCAGAGAGAGTCAGATGTGTTTGATATTGCAAACGTCATTTAGAGGGCACTTAAAAATCTTAAAAATTAATTATACATCGTATACAAACTGTATACATTGTATACTAATTGTACACCGTATATACATTGTATACAAATTGCATACATTTGGACTTAGCCTGGTGTGACAATTAAAATTTTATCTCAAAAACCTTACACTTGGGGAAATTGTGGAGTCATGTAGTCATATTTATAACTTAGAACATGTTAGAGTATATTTGAAAATAGATAATATCTTTTCTTTGCAGAAGGTGTTTGAAAAAAGAAGGAAAAAAGAAAATAGATAATATCTTAGGTATTAAATATTATCTTAGATATTTGCTAATGTTGACATAACTTAATAATTAATAGGTCAGTGCTCCTTCTTAAGAATTTCTCTGTGGTAGTTAGATTTAACAAGCCAAGGCCTGGTCACACGGGGTAAAAGAGAAAGAGATGGGTGACAAATAAACTCTCTTAAAAAAGGAATGAGATAAATAGCTCGCTAGACGTGTGGTCCCTGAGCCAACAATGTCACCTGGAAACACAATAGAAATGCAAATTCTGCATCTGCTGAACTGGGCGCCTCCAGCCTGCTCAATCAGAGCCTCAGGTCGGCCCTGCAGTCTGGGTGCCAACAAGCCCTGCAGGGAGCTCCCTGCACCTTGAGGGCCTGCCTGGCACGTACCCAAATCCCAGACTCTTGGAAGGAAAGCAGGTGTTCAGCATAAGCCATATTGTTTGTAGGAACAGGTTAGGTACAGCAATCCACGCTTCGCAGCTGACAGTGGTGGGAACCCTCCCAAATCCCAGGCTCCCAAATGCCAGCCAAGGGCTGACCTACAAGCAGGTCTTCCTGACCACAGCAACCGGGCCTGAGATGTTAACTCTTTTCTACACAGAGCAAGGCAGCCATCATAAAATGACTTGGAAGTATTTCTTCCTTTTCTATTTTTGCCACAGAATTTGCGAAGAATTGTTATTTTCTCTTCGTATTTTGGCAGAATTCAAATAATTAGGCCTGGGATTAATGGTGGGTGGTTTTTATTATTAAACTTAATTACTAATAAATTTAGTTACCCTTTTCCTGCGGTAGGTCTGATCAAATTTTCTATTTTTCCGAGTCAGATTTGGTTGTTTTTGTCTTCCTGGCGATTTGTCCACTTCGTACGCGTCACCTGATTTCTTAGCGTGCGGTGTTCATAGCAGCGCACCCTTCCAGGTGACGCTAGAGCCTCCCTCCCCCAGCTGCGCTGAGGTGTGACCGAAAGTGCACGGAGGGTGCGCGTTGACTTTGGGAGGAGTGCTGCTCAGCCTCTGCGGTTCCGTCTCCACCGCTGTCTGCCGCGGTCTGGGCTGCGCCCGCACACCTGCGTGGAAAACCGCCCTGTGCTATCTGCTTTGACTAGTCACAGGAAAGCTATTTCTTTTTGATGCTAGTCTTATATTGAGCTACTTCATTGAACTGTTGAATAGCATATACATTTTTAATTGTTGCCTGTAAGTGTTTAGACAATTACATCGTAGGCATGAAAGTGACAGCTTTCTTCTCATTTCTGGTGTATTTTAGCTTTTTATTTATTTTCTTGCCGTATGCCATTAATGGTAATGAGACTGTTTTAGCGATGCGTTTTCTGTCCAGATGCTGTTTTTGCCTTCCTTTATCCAGTAGAATAATTTTGGAAAGCTTTTGGTATTTCCTTTTGCTCTGAAAGAGTTTAAGTTACAAAAGAAAAACAGAGCTGACTTCCTGGGGGCCTGGGGAGAACCCCACAGACCGCTCTGTGCCCGGGCGTCTGGCAGAGTGCGCCCCAGAACATTCCCTTTTCCCCTCCGCATTCTTGGCTTGCTCGTGTGTTCTTTCTCTTTCCAAGTAAATAACGGCTGGAAAAGTGTGTCTTCCTGTCACATCTATTTTTTTCAGTGTGGTGGGTGTAAAGTTGTAAATTGTGTGCTCTTAATGTTTTTAAAGGCTTCTTTGAGCTGTTTGTTCATTTTTTACCTTAAACTCCCACCGCTTTGTATTTGATTTCATCAGTCATTTGCTTTTGTACCCTACTTTTCTTTTACATAATACTGAGGAGACATTTTTCAGATCCTAAAAAGACTAAATCATATTGCATCTTATTAAAGCACTGTTTTGAAAATTCTGGGCAAAAATTGTATTAGTTTGCGATTTTCACCATACTCATTAGACCTCTGGCAAACATGCTTCATGATGAGTCTTTGCGAGCGTCATTGACTCTTTTCCTTAGGATTAATTGTTGCAGTCGTGATTGTTATGTCAAAAAGGGGCAATAATACGGCTTTTGGTATATTTTGAAAATTTGGCTTCAGAACACTTGCTCTGTTTTGCCTGCCTCGCAGTCGAAGAGCTTCAGTTTTCCTACATTCTTGACACATTTGACTCCTTTCTTAGCAAATGTGATCAGGGACAACTTGTGTTCTGTTATTCGTCTCTGTGGTAACACACAAAGCAGTGTTTGGTAACAATGCCCAGGGTGGGTGTTCTCATCTCGGTCCCATTTCAATGAACACGTGTCCAGTGTTTGCCTATGGAATATAATGTTGTCCCTTCGTCTTAGATCAGTTCTTTGTCATGTTAAGGAATATTGTTAGGTCTTTCAAAAACAAGAAATGGGGATTTATTTTTACTACAAACTTTTAAAATGTTACTCATTATATTACCTTTATTGATGAATTGGATTAAACTATTTGTTATTAAATGAGCCATTCCTAGATTACTGTAATAAGCCTAACTTATTGTGGTTGATCAATAAGCATTTGTTTGAGAAGCTTTTTGAATGAATCTTTCTTTTATATAATGCTGGATTTAATTTGTTTCTGAGTGACTTAGGACTGTTGTATCGATATTATGCAGGGAGATGGAGCATACATAGGCTTTGAGATCATCTTTTTGATGTCACTATGAACTAGATGCTGCTATTATTATCCCCATTTTGCTGATGAAGAAACTGATGGACGCCAGCTTTAACGAACTTCCTCACGGTCTCTCAGACGGGAAGGGGCGGAGCTGGACCTGACTCTGCGTGGTCGGTGTTCGGACGCTGTACTTTTACCTGCCACGTGAGCAGAACAGAGCCTAGCAGCCTGCAGCCAAGACATGCCTTTCTCTGTGCACGGATGTTGGCACAGCTGAGACACTAAAAAGAATGTTGCAGGTGTCAACATCACATGAATTCTTTCCCTTAAGAACATTTTCCATCACTTGTTTAAAATCATGCCATGGAGGAATTTTATTTTTTCTTCCTGTGAATTTCTAGTTGCCTTTTTTGGTCATTGACAAGAGAAATATGTGGCTGTAACACAGCCTCAAATGTATCCAGTATCTTCTAATACAATGTGTTTCCCTGTATCTCTTTTTCATGAATAATAAACTATAACCCTTTATAACATCCTCAATTCGTTTTGTAAAAGGGGTACAATTTCTGACTTATTCTGCATTTGAAGGTGTCTTTGTTTCAGCCTTGCCTGTGACTGATAACTTCGCTGGGTGTGGGGAAGGTTCAAATCCACCTGGCTGCCGCCGGGGCAACGCCCAGGACACACGTGGGCCCGGACGGCCTCTGGTTCTTTGCGGAAGCTGCCATTATCTCTCGCTATTCTTAAATTTCTCTAGAATGTTTCTTTAAAAAAGAGTCTTTAAAAATTCATCTTACTTGGCTCCAAATGGATCTTTTCAATCTGAGAATTTGTGCTCATCTGCAGATCTGCTGGGGTCGAGGAAGCCTCTTTGTCCCTCTGGCGATTCCTTGCTCCCTGTTTCCTCTTCTGGGGGCGGCTGCCAGTCAGCACGCACAGCCTGGATTTTGCCTGTGCTCCCGTCTGTCTCTCCTTCTAATTCTTCTTGCCCCCTTCCCCCATTCTGGAACACCTCCCTAAATCTATTTTTTAAAAAAAACTTATAAGCATATTTTGATCTCTAAAGGGCTTTTTGTTCTCTGATTGGCCCATTTCATGGCATACCGATTTTATTTTGTGACAGTAAGATCTTCTTGAGCCTCTTAGAATATCAACAGTTATCTTTTCTGTTTTTTTCTGTCAGTTTTTGTTCATCTTTCTCTCCCACGTTGCCCCCTTTCTTTCCGTATCTAGTGATCTCCGGTGGCGGTTTGCACTGGGTTGGTTGCTGCAGGCGGCTTCGCACTGACGCTGTGCAGGGCATCAATTTCCCAGTCCCGTTGCCCGTCTTTTCTGTTTGCTCCGACTCGAGCCGAGACACGCGTGGGCAGGGCGTGCCTGCTGCTCCCTGTCCCCGTAGCTCTTCATAGCTTTTAATCCGACTCTGAATTAATGCAGGGTTTCCCCTGCGTGACTTACTGAGATGCATCATTTTCTAACCGTAATTTATGTCTTTAATACTCTGAATTTACTAAGATCTTGACAACTAAAAATCCCAGCTTGCCCGTCTACTGAGTCATTCAGAGCTGGCCCCCGACGCCATCGCCCTACCTGAGAGGGCCACACCTGTGCACCTGAGCCCACCCTGTCCTCCATCTGCTTCGGTTGTGCTCTCGTTTCTTCCCCAGATTTTTAAAGTCTGGGATCTGCTCTGAGTGGAGTAGAAAGATGGGGCTTAATGGGTGGAAGTGTGGGCAGAAGGGGGAACTTTTGGAAAGTCCTACTCCACACTTAAGCAATAGGGAATACCCGTCCGGACTTCTAGATTGTTCTACCTTAGTTTCTTCACGTGAAGAGGGGTTGGGATTTATGAAGACTCTGCCAAGTCTATTTTTCTTAAGTAGTTTCAATCTTCGGAGGATGTTTCGTGAAATGTTTAGGTTTATCTTTATTTTTGTTTCCTTTAAGGTTCTGATATTATTAATAATTTGCCAGTCTTCCGTCGTTCCTGGTGCTGTTGAAAGTTTTACATTTTGTAGCAATTTGGGAGAGGCTTTTCGAGAGCTGTGAATGAGATGCTTACTCTTTAATATTTTAGAAAATGTTAGGTCTTTGCTAAAAGCACACAATCCTGAATTTCAAAATTAATCATGTCATTTTTTCATCTAAGTTATTATCTGGAATTTGTTGTGAGATGAAGATGCCCCTGTTGCTGCTATTAGCTATGGCTTGCTAAAATCTTCGGAGAAGAAGTGAAGGAGGCAGATTCTGACAAATTGGGGGAAGAGAAACTAAAATAATCTGGAGTAATTATCATCAGAGCTTAAAATCTCTTATAATTGGAATTTGGATTGGACCGCATAGTTTAGTTTTGGAATTATTAAAGAAACCATTTTTGTTTAACGTAAAAGAATTACTCTGAATGGGAATACAGTACTCTCCACATACGACATATCACGGTATCCTTTCTAATAATAGTAGGATGAAGGAGCAATTTGTTGGCATATATTAAAATCTATCAAAAACCTTATTTTTCTAGTGATGTTATTGTCTTATACCTATTGGACAAAAGCTAACACCACTCAATGAAGGCTGGCAGAGAACTTTGAATAATACTAACATTTTTGAAATATTTCTCTTTCAAGTTTTTGGAAGAATAGAGTTTGTTACAGAGTGCAGCTGGTAGAGCCACAGCTCTTAGAAGGAGCCCTTTGAAAGAGATCTGGCCCCCTGTTCTGGTCCTAGTTCTTTTACCAAGCGCTGGAGCGTCTTGGGAGCAATGGGACACTTCCAACCACCGGGCTCTGAGCAGCGAGCAGGCGGCCACGCTGAGCCGAGCGATGGAGGGTGCGCGACGTGAAGAGACACTCAGGCCCGTGAAAGAAAAGACATGACGTTCATTGTTTACGATGTGATACGGCTGATACGGGAATGTAGAGGTGGCCCGAGGGGGCACAGAGGAGGGACATGTTTGCACATTTGTGCTGACATTCAAGGCCCTGGCTGTTCGACTTTTTCCTCATTCATCCTTTCAAACCCAGACTCTCCAACATTCAGGAGGAAACCGAACGTAGATACTTTCCAGTCTCAAAGAGTGAAGGAAATTTTCCAAATCTTTTTCTCAGAAAAGCATTATTGTTACATTTGACGGGACTCACAGAGTGAAAACTAAAGGTGGAGATTCCTCTTTAATGAGAAAATGAGTTAAAAGCATCCAAATGAAGAGTCATTTAAATATTATCAAGCCAAAAACGTCAGGTTCAGCACTAAATAGTGGAGCTCTGGCTACGGGCAACACGTGTTTGGAGGCTGCTGGGAGCTGCCGAGCTCCTGGACACAGCTCTGCAGACCCCAGCCCACGGCCAATGAGGCAGAAACGTGGGTCACACCCCACCCAGCCTGGGGCCAAGCGCGCCCTCCTGTCCCCTCCTTTCATTTCCAAACGCTCCTCCGTGTGTCCCGGGAAGGCCTCAGCAGCACCCTTCTCTCTGCCGGCCGGCTTCTCGGGGGAGTGACGTGAGCACTTTGGGCAATAAACTTGCCCAAAGTTATAGAGTTCTAATGTGACCAAGTAAATTCTAAACCAGACTTTTCTGATCCCATGATTCATAATCCTTCCACTAAGCTACAGTGTTTTATGAATTCTTTTAAATACATAATTTAGAATTTTCATGCATTCCTAAGTATGGTTTAATTGGATCCAAGAAAGCGTCTTTCACTGAGATGAATATTCAACATTGTGATAGCCCGTAACATATGCATTGCGCCCAACAGGAAATTATTACTAAACAAACTTCATTCCAATAACATTCTTATTAAGATGTGAATATTTGGATCTCACTGCCATTTGACTTTTTATTGAGATTGCAACTTAAACCATAAATCTTGAAATGATAACAGTATAACAGGAATAAAAATGCAGAAATAAATTATACAAGATATGATAGGTTGAAAATGTGTTAAAAGATATTCCAAGCTGAATAAATTGGCCACAGGAGATCTTGTTACACGCACACCTGGGGTTCTGGTGTGTAGACACTGGCTTGAACGCGATAGATCTTCATTTTTCTTGCACTTAGGAGAAGCCCACATGTGGGGGGTCTGGGCAGCTGTGGACCCTGCAGGTTGCTCCCAGGCAGTGTTTGAGGGTCCTGAGCGCTGCACCCGGGCAGAAGGGACAGCAGTGACTGAGGTCCACGTGCACACCCAGCTCCAGGCATCGGAGGACCCTGAAACTCGTTATGGAGGATGCTGGGGGCTCAGAGAGATTTGTTAAAGATTCAGAATTACAGCTGGCTGGGAGGAAGAAGCTCCGGTGTCCTAGACCACTGTAGGGTGACTACAGTTAACAGTCACATGTGATAAAGTTTCAAACAGCCAGCAGGAGGATATTGAACGTTTCAACACGGAGAAATCACACACCTTCGAGATGATGGGAATGCTAATTGCCCTCATCTGATCACCGTGTATTGTATGTATCAAAACATCACTGTGTGCCCCATGGATAAGCTCAACTGTATGTCCATGAAAAATAAGAACAAGAGGGTTGTGAGTCTATTTCCGGTTTATGGGAGTTCGGAATACCTTGACTCACAGCCACGGAGACGCCACGCGTGGCCTGTGGGGTGTGGACTGCTGCGTTCCCAGGATGTGGAGGCCGGCCACGGCCCACGCCCCGTCCCAACTTGAGTCCTGTCTGTCTACCTGGGGGCGTTGGTTCCTGTCAGTGGCCGGAGTCTATAGAGGGCCGTCCTGCCAGACGTCACTGCCACGTAATCTTATCAGGAAGGTGCACCTGGGCTTTGAGTCATTCAGAAGCCAGACAAAGCTCGGGGAAAAACGTGTGTGATGAGAAGGGGCATCCTATGGTGCAGAACAGACAGCAAACTGATACTCTCAGATTCTGGTGACAGTCTGCAAAATCGGGCGTTTTCTTCTTAGTGAGAGGAAACTAAGCTCTACTACAATTTTCCCGACCTGCGGGTACGTTATTCGCAGAACCTGGAGGAGAGCGCGGGAGTTGGATGGGACAGGAGACGCGAGAGATGGAGACAAGACAGTATTCTGATCAAGTCTCGTTTATTGAGCATGAGGCTACAGCTTTTATAGACAAGCGAGAGGGGAACGCCCAGTCACAATGCAAATTAGGTGAAAAAAGGACTGACCAATCAGGAAGCATTTGAGGAGTTACAGCTTGCAGTTCTCAATTAGGTCCAGTATGTAAACGAGGCATCCAAAACCATCCAATCAGGGGATAGCAAATGCAAAACCACGTCATTGGCTGCAAAGCGCAACTTATCATTCCAGGGAAACAGAAACTTAACTTCAGCTATGAGGGGGAGGGTAAGGCTCAGGCAAATATGGCAGAGCCTCTTGGCTCCCGACAGAAGACCACATAGAAATGGTTATTATCGGAAGTGAAAGAACAAACTTTTGGTTATTTCTTCTATTTATTTGCTATAGCTTCCTGAGTGCTGTTCTGTCCTGAGAGATGAGCATTGAAAGGAACAGTTAGAGTGTAAGGAGTGAAATACAAATATTTTCCGCCAGTTCTTAGAGGCTGACTGGGGCTTACTGGGAAACTTCTTGTCAGTGGAGGGAGCCCAGGAAATACGGGCATTGCAAGATAGGGTTCCGAAGGTGATGACTCATGACTCCTGGGGGCAATAGATGGAAGGAAAGAATTATTGATTAAGAAAATTTCACTGTGCTAGGCATGCTGTAGACACTGGGTGTCATTTATGACAAAGCAGACAAAAATTGCTGTTGTGGCGCTTACGTG
>CAUYRT010021277.1:0-74540 GCA_963574885.1 Lepilemur ruficaudatus | reverse complement strand
CCTTCTGGAATTTTACTATTTTTCCTTTACTTTCAGCCCAGTAATTGAGTGGCTGCTTGATCTTTTAAATCAATACTGGAGTCAAAGCTCCTTGAGAGAAGAGGCTACATCTAATCGGTCTGTCTCCTACAAGTGCTTAAATTCTAATTTAAATTTGTTTTGGATTAGAATAGAATTTCCAACTGTGATAGGTATAAAGCACTGTGTTGGGTTCTGAGAGGTCATGGAGTGACTGCCTCTGCATTACCAGAGGTCAGAGTATCTTGCCCTTAGCAGAGACACTTGATAAATGTTTGTTTAATTTAATTTCATTTTCCGAGGACTAACACCCGAATGTCTGTGTTGCAGTGATGCTGAAAGATCTAGTATAGAAAAATACTTAAAATCTCCATTCACTGCACCCCCAAATAATTAAACCCTTGTTTATCTGCAGTGAAGAAGACTCATGCTCTTTGATCTACCAATAGCTCTTTTGGTCTACCAATAGTAATTTCATTCTTAGCAGCTTACTAAAGATGTGACTGTATAAAACCAATGAATAAATATTTCCTGAAAGTGTGATTTCCAAACAGCATATAGGAACTAAAAAGGATGGGGTGAGGAATGGTCCTGCCTTCTGTATTACCATCTTTGGCAGAGAAAAATTTTTAAGATAATGACAATATACTATAGCATGTAGTAAATTCCAAATGGCAGAGGATTCTATAAGGATCCAGAGGAAGGCAATCTCTCTTTTGGGGGTGGAGTCGTTATAGTCTGATCTCGGAAGAACTGGAATTTGGAAGATGAAACTTCATTCAGATGGTTGTTAGCATATAGCAAATGATGCAAGCAAAGATCCAAAATCTAATAAAAGTATATGGCATTTTGGGAGACCATGAGCAAACCCTTTGGAAGAAAACGAGGCTGGAAAGATGGACTGGAGTCAGGTCACGGTGGACCTTGTGTTCCACAGAAAGAAATATTCTCTTGACTTCTTGGGCTTTGGGAACAGTGACAGGGTAAAGTTTTCTGAAATTTGAATTATAAAATGGTAACAGTTGAACGAACATCATGTGTCAGAGGGTGACAGGCGCTTAGTCAGGTAGTATATCAGGGAGCCAAAACTAAAGTGAGGAGAAGAGTAATGAGACCATTGCAGTCTGTCAGGCACAAGAGAAGAAATAATGTGGTTAGAAATACACAATATTTTAAACGAAGTTTTTTTAAAAATAATTCTCTTCAGCTTCAAAATCCACAACCCCCCCCCACGCCTACCTTATAGTTTATGAAAAGAAGGAAGAGTTGGCTTAAAGAAGTTTGTAGACCCACATCTGAGGGATGCGGTGAGCATTGTGGAGGGGAGGTGCATGCCTGAAATGTAGATGGGGAAGGGAATTAGGGGTCTCAATAGGGGGAAGGAAATCTTCTAAAACTGATTTGTGTGAATAGCTGTACAACTTGGTGAATTTACTAATAATCATTTAATTGTACACTTAAAATGGATTAATTGCATGGTATGTAAATTATACTTCGATAAAGTTGTTTTTTTAAAAAAAAAAAAAGAAATTTGTAGATAATCCACCTAAGATGTGGGTAACAAGGTACCATGTTAAGTTCTTTATCAAAAAATCTTGAGGGAATGAGCAAGTGCTGGTATTTGTCAGAATCACCTGTTGGGTTTATCAAATAAACCCAAGGCTACCCATGATGCACCTAATTCCGAATGCCCAGGAATTGAGGCCTGGTTATCTCTATTTGTAATCAGCTCTATAGATGATTTGGATACATGATAAAGTTTGAAAACTATGACTATGATGTGTTAACTCTATGTGTTTTATTCATTTATTGCAATTAATCACATGAACAAATTATGGAAAGGAGCGATGGCTACAACATCCACACTTAACGATTGATATCACTGTTGTTAATGACTTCTTTGGTGATTTCCCTTTAATATCTCTATGTTTTCTCAAAATGATCCTTTAAGAACTATTGAGAAGGAAATACTTTATCTAAGTAACTTTACCAAGTTTAACTAAGAGCTTAGTGAATGCAATGATAGAATTTAATACTAATCTTACCTGTCTTGTCAGGATTCCTAGCATCCTGTGAAAGTTAAGTATTTCATATTCATCAAAACTTTTCATAGGACATTTCCCCTTTGTGAAAAAAAAATGTGATTGTTACTTCCATAACTTTTCAATATGGTACTGGAATTTCTCAGGCAGTTCATTAACACTAAATCATTTTGTCAATTTTTAAATGATGAGGGCATATCAAAACTGAAGAAGTCCTTTTCCAATATATCATCTTCTGAGTTCAGGATTTTATAGTAATAATGGTATACTCATTGGTCTGGGCAACTCTAAAAGGTAATAAAATGCAAATATATTCCTGATTTGGGAAATTAGTGATATAATTAATTTTCTAGAAAATAAGCTCTCAAATTGGATCTCGCATTTCCCCCTTTTTATCTCTAAATATAAGTTGACTTATGTAAAATCCAGTCACGTGGCCATATAGCCACTATATGTGTGGCTATATATATATGTGTGTGGCACACATATATATATAAAATTCAAATTGTTATCACTATTTTGCTTTATTCATTATTTTAAGTTTTCCCTTTTAGGGATTTTTTTAAGCATTAAGATCTTAGGGCCATTGGAGAGGTAGGGGATCGTTCATGGAGAGGTAGTATGTACATATTCTTCTAAATAGACAAGAGGTAGCTGAACAGGTTTTATGTATACTACAATAAGTTCCATTATGACAAGTTCTCTATCACTTATTAAAATTAAAAGTGATTGCAGAGTGAGACATTAGCTCTTTTTCTGTCACCATCTGAATCTCTTGATATCTTTGGATCCTTCTATTTGGTACTTGCATAATCACCTTTTACATTCACAAGTAAGTCACTGAGTCTCTCCAATGATAGTCATGAAAACAAATTTTAATTGAGTTTGGCATGTCAAAACCCATTCTTGGGTTTTATGTTTGATGTACCATACCACATTTTCAATGAATAAAAACTGCCTCCTTGCATATTTATTACACATTCTCAGTTAGTGAGATTTTGTTACACAAGCAGTTGCCTTATTATTTTTTACACCTGCACTTTGATATCACAGTGTTTCATTGTCAATTGATGTAATGTATCAGAAGTGGCACAGCTAATGAGCACACTGTTGCCTTTAGTTCATTTTACATCGGGAAGCTCTACTGGGGAATAGGCTGTAAAAATTGGGGGAGGGGTTCTGACATTTTATAAATGTCATATGCCAATCCTACACTGTCATGGCTGTGAAACACTGCGTTCTGATGGTATCACAGTCGTATGATAAGGCATTTTCAGTAGTGGGTACTAAACAATAGTCTGTGTGTGTGTGTGTGTGTGTGTGTGTGTGTGTGACAGAGAGAGAGAGAAAGGAAGAGAATGAGAGAAAGATTTTTTGTTTTGCAAGTTAACTGTAAGCCTTTTGGCTTGTGTACATGAGTCAGGAAAGATTGGTTATCATTTTATTAATATAAATTAGGGACAAAATTTTGGTGACAAAGTAAAAAAAAAGTGATATGAAAACTTAAATTCTTTTCTATTGTTAAACACAAAGAATATTTTTAGTTTAGAACAATAGTAATTGGGTTATTCTCTGTTACCATATATTGAAATTGAAATTTGTAGTGGAAGAATAAAAAGTCAGGGCATATTATATAAACTTGATGTTATTTTAAGGTATGTTTAAAAGCTTGTTCATGATATGAGGTGTTAGATAAATTAGTCAGTTATTTCTTAGTCCAGGAGGGTCTGGATTTTGTGAATAAAGGAAATTGTAATATCAACTGCAGAATAACAAACGTATTAATATCTACATTTTTATTGCTTTTAAGAGTTTATGGACCATCCTGTGTCTTGTGGTAGCTGTAGAATTATGATCTTGGATATTTTTAGTTCTGCATTGTTAGTTTTAAACTGGTTAATTTAATATTCAAATATACTTATTTTAAAATAGAAAAAATGTCTTCGCTTTGCGGCCAGTTTATGTATGCCTGTATGTTTACTATTGTCAGAGAGGTCCTTGAGAGGCTCCCTTTAGCCTTCTTTCTGGCCAACCAGAAAGCAAAGAGAGGGCAAAAAGGGAAAGTGTTTGTACAAAGATTGAGGCAGTGAAACTGCGGTGAAGGGGGAAATAACAACACAGTTAAATGAGATTCAGCAAGTCTTCAGATCCATGAACACTTTTATTGGAAGCATTTGTCACCCAGGCCAGTATCTTGCAGGGTTCCCTCTTCTTTAGTTGATATGGGCCACCCCCTGCCTGCTCCCCGCCCCCAATATTATTCCCTCTCTTTCTAGGATAAAAGCAGGAGCAACACTACCCCGCAATTATGTAACATCTTGTCATCATCAGGACACCTTCACTTACAAAGACCCCTGCCACACACTCACGCCACAGAGAGGCAGGCATTATTTTTTCTATTTCAGAGAAATGACTTGTCTTTGGCTCATGTGACTAGTAGATAGCAGAACCAACAGTGTCTCATGACTTCTATCATTTCTAGCCCAGGCTTCCTTCCACCACATCAAGTATTTGCCCCATAAATATATTCAGATTTCTTCCTATGCTACAGATTTTTATGTAAACTTAGTAATTCATAACAGGAAGCAAAGGTGGGATTTATTAAATGTTTTCTGGGTCAAACAGATGTCTATCATCTGGGCCCTGTTTTCTGGGCATGATCTAATTTTACATGCAGTATTTAATGATTAGCATTCGCAGAATATGGTGAGAAATCAATTGCTTTCTAAAATCATGATGATATTAGGCTACAACCTTTGTAACAAATTTCTTTGTGGCCAGGCTTCACTGTGGTGGCACACCCTGGGAACTCCTGTCCCATTTATCAGGGACAAGTTGAATAGGAGTTCAGGGAATCCTCACCATGGACAAATCACCACAGCTTCACCCCCTTTCTCCTAGGGCCTGCTTAATGCTTTTACTAACTACGATAGAATTGTGAAATCTAGTGGAAAGGACAATAGGAACAAGTTGTTTTAGTTGTGATGACTCCATTAACTTGCCAACTTGCATCTGATCATTCTAATTTACAGGATCCTAACTCTTCTTTATAATGAAACAAATGCATATTTCTAATTTTTAAAATCTCCCACTTCAAAATTTAAACTTGACTTTTTGTGAAATTGTTACTGAAAGGGCCACTATGGGGGAAACTCTAGAATCATATTGACTAATAAATAAAAACTGATATTAGAGCTAGAAACATTTCAGTCTATTTGTCTATATTTGAAGAGAGCAGTGGGCTGTTTCTTTTTCATTGCAATTAAAAATTATTTCTAATATATGGACTACATTGACAAAGCATAGCAACATATGTTGTGGTAAATATTTTATTTTTTAATAAAATTTGGGTTTAGGATTCCTAATTTCATATTTTAAATTTTGGGTTATACATTACTTTTGAGACATTGTTGAACAAAGTTTTAAGATATATTACAACTTGGGAAGATTTAGAAAATTCCTATTTTAAGCCAAAAATTATATTTCTGTTAAAACTAAATAGAAACTATAAACACCTGGAGATTATGTGTGGTAAAAGGCCTCAATTGTTTTTCTTCTTTCTCCTTTTAGTTTCCCTAGCAAATATGTGTGCATACAATTGTGTGTTGGTTGGCCTTATGAGTGGTTTTAACTTTTTCTAATGTTGAAACACTTCATGTGAATATCCTTTTTTTCAAAAGTAAAAACAATATTAGTTTTTACTTTTAAATGTATTTGTTACATTACAGACAGACTTCATTGCTGTTCTGTCATCTGAAAATAATTGTAACTTATAAATTTCATTTCCTTTAAATGAAGGAGGCAACAATTTGAAAATATCTTTTTCTCAAGAAAGCTGAAAATAAGAACTTTATTTTTTGGCAGTATTGTTAAAAATAATCTGCCTTAACTATTAACTGTAAATACGTTGTTAGAGACTTGCCAAGAGTAGACAACCCATTAAATTTTCTTTGTTTAAAACTATCCAGTTCTGTTGTTGGGTAAGACAATTTATTCATACAATCATATAAAAATCATATTTAATAAAGAACAATCCAAGGCAACGAGAAAAAAATGTCTTTATCCATAAGCAACGAGATGAGAAATGGATTTTTATCCAGTCAGATCTTTTTAGTCAATGAAACAGCATTTTCATGCATATTGCACTCAAGTGATAATTAATATAGTCTAATTCAGGACATGATGCTTGAATTGATGTACTGTCATCAACACCCCATGTTAAAATCAAACCTTGACAGGGGTTTAACACCCTGGAACAGGTCATCATACGATAATACTCTTTGCCTCTCAGTATTTGTCTTCAACCAAGCAAAGTATTACAAGATAGGGTAAGGGGAAAAAAAGGGAAATAATTACAAATGAAGAGTGACGCGGGCTGTGAATAGAACATATGTTAGGCTAGGCAGAGGCATCAGTGAATTATATCATTTCATGATGAAGCGGCACTGGGGCTGAACGGGCCTATTTTAAGCCTTGATGTATTTTATCTCTACTGTATTTGGACTGTCATCTTTGGAGAAAGACTTGCTATAATTGAGAGTCAACTCCAATCTGCATGACTCGAGCGTGAAGTGGGGGCCAGATGAGCTCTGCTATGGAGGCCAAGGAAGCTTCTAATAAGATAAAATGAACAATCACCTTTTATGCCTTACAGTTACAAATGCATTCTGTGAATGCAGTTTTCAGAGTTATGGCTTCCAAATGTCATTCATATTGCAAAGTTCAGGAAGTGTTCTAATAATTAAGATATTCAGGGGGGCCAGCTTGTTTGAATGCTCATTTTAGGGACTTAGAATCCAAGCCTGTTTTATGTTAGACTTTTCCCTGTGAAAACCTATTAAATGTAATCAGCATAATTTGGTCATAATGTGTTTTCATTATGTTTGATTTTATTTGGCTGTTTCACAAAAATGCTTGTCATTTTTGCATATATTAAGCTAAACGCCCTTTAATACCCCCTCACATGCTCCCTTCTCTCTTGAAATTTATCTTGGTAACTTCTGCCAGAAGAAATCTCTCCCTTCTCTGAATACTTGAAGCACCTAGCCCCACAGTTGAGCTCCGTATTTCACAATGCTTTCTGTTTTAATCACACGTGCACAGACAGGTTTTATCTCCTCACCTAGGCTGGAAGCTCCTAAAGGGTTCAAGCCACAGTTCGCATTAGGTATCTACCACAATGATAGGAATACCAGCTGGTGTAACAGGTAATCAGCAATGTTTGTTAGATGAGTAAAGAGTTTGGGTCTGTGGGTATGTATAATATGGACACAGTATCTATTAGGTTTGAGAATACTTCAGAATTTTCACACTCATTCCTTTCCAACTAATCCATCAACATTGGTTTGAAAAAATTATGACATGTCTGTCTGACACTAAGTTGGGGGCTGTAAATGTAGGGATAAAATTAAGCATGAATAGTTACCGCTAATGTCTGTATAGAATTGACACTTTTTTCCTTTCTACCCATAAATTCTCTTTCTAACTTATTGGAAATTCAGTAGGAAGTAGCATTAACTCAATCTCAAACTCCTAAAGGAGTGATTGAAAAGTGGAATAGACTGTGCAAATTGTTAGTGCTAAAGATAGTCAGAAAAACTCTGTAATTCAGTATTAGGTCTAGCCAACCCACATTTCTTATGCATTTCCTTTCATCCACCTATTAATCCTCTATGAAGAATAAAACTTGTCCATATAGACCACTAAACTTCAGCTCACTCCATGACAGCAAGTTGTACTGACTGAATCCATCAAGGTAGAGAGCACTGATGTCTCTCCCTTTTACTATGCCCCTCCCCTCCTTCCTTTTCCTTCCCCCATCTCTCTAAAATTGGCTACCTGGCAATTGCTTATTTGCACACCTATAACTGACAAGTTGCTTCTTTAGCTAAAGTCTTGGAAGAACATTTAGCAAGTTCAAGTGTTCTCCTGAAATATATAGGCGTAATTTTGTTTAGCCAAGGATGGCCTTTGAGCTTCATCGTTTATACTGGAAAATGCAAGCATATCTTGCTATTCTCTTCAGATTTTGGAAAGTTTTATATAAACTTTAATGTGATTGATTATTACTATTTCCTGTTGCAGAATAGTATGTCTGCAAGAGTATATGTTTGTGGTCATTACCTTTAAAATATTAACTGAAATGTATCAATTACCATCTCCTTTTCACAACTTTGTAAAGACCTAATATTTAATATCCCTAGAATTTTGATATTCAATAAAATTAATTTAAATAATTAAAGTATATTAATTGTGGGACAATTGACTAAGGTCAAATTACAATTTAAAAATATATAATTTTGGAGCTATTTATCATTTCTTAGGAAATGCCTTATAATATAAAAATGAATAACTAGATTTTGTTATCATTTTAACATGACTTAAGTCAAGGTTAAATATATGCACCTTTACAAAGAAATTAAATGTTAATCTTTACGAAAGAATAGACGGATTATACGACCCTAGTGTGTGACATCTTTTACCTTGACTTAAATTATTTTGAAATCTCTGTATATTAAATATTCTCATGATCTTATATTATTCCTATTCTGTTCAGAGAGAGAAACAAGCTTCTGTTTCAGAGAGAAATGTGGCTAAAATATTCCATTAGGTGAGATATGTGTACTATATCTTCATACCATTTGTATCACTTAAATTTTTGGTAATATGATTATTCATTTGCAAAATATTATAAGGTGTCTTGGGAGAATTTTATATATATATTTACACATATATACATATATATATATATAAAAGAATTTACTCACAATTGGGTTTTTTAATAATTTTGGTCACTTGTCCATAAAAAAATTAAAGAATTTTTTAACATATGTACCCTCATTTTCCTATTGAGAAACAAATACAAATATTTAATAATTTTTACCAAGACAAACTGAAATAGTTAATGGCACTGCAGAGGAACTCACGAATGCTGACACCCTGTTCCTTGTTCTAATACATTTCAAAAATAAATTATCTCCTTTTATTTAAGCTCCCAAACGCCATTTAAACTTTTATAATTATTATTAGCACCATATCTCTGCCTTCAGTATTAAACTTTTAAGTGTGAAAATAAAATTCGCATTAGGAATTTCAAATTATGAGGCACAGTAGAATTCACCTTAACAATTTAATAGTCATGATTTGAGTAATACTACACATAAACGTGAAACAAAAAGGGTTTACATGTATTTATGTTATAAGTTTGAATCCGTAGTTATCCATCCTGTGCCCAATGCTTCAAAAATTTTACAGTTTATCAGTCAATACCAATTTGATGGTGAGGACTACTTTGACAGAGCAGGTTTTTGAATGTAACAAGATAAGTCAACTTGAGTGGTAATATATTTTGGGAAATCAGCTCACTAAAAATTGTGACTGTAAACATTGTACTGTAAATGCTTTGCAGTTTTCCCACAAGGAAAAAAAAAATTTACAGTTTAGCTTGTGTGGAATTTGACTTATTAAGTAGGAAAAAAAATGGAAGTATGCTTAAAACTGAATGGAAACATATAAAAATAAAGCCTTTGGCTTTTTAGGTGATGAGCTATATGCTGAAGAGAAAGTTGTGAGTTTATGCAACTAAGTTACCTGCTTATTGCTCACACACACAGTGTGATGGGGGATTACCTTACCCTGTTACCATCCTCAGAGCTGTTGAACAAGAACTTAGGTCATACTAAACATTTCTCTGTGGTGAGACATTTTTACATCTTTACAGCAACTGCTGATACTTTTTGGAAGGAGGCAGATCATCAATTCAGAAGCTAAAAATACTCAAAGGAATCTGATTTGGGCATCTCTATAGGTTCAGACCCTTTCTAGCATTCTTCTAATGCACAAGGAACAGAAATTGACATGAATGAGATGGGGTGAACAGAGGTGGAAAAGAAAAAGCAGTAATCAAACAGTTAAACTGGAATCTCTAAAATAAAATGCAAAAATTCCCTGTAGTAGTTCAAATTAGTTCTTTCCATTCCCAAATGAAGAGTGCTTAAGTCCCTCACAAATAAGTTTTATGCTCAAAATTCTAGGCGTTCTTAGGTCTGGCTTGCTCTGAGCTGATGGCAACTCAAAGAGATCAGCAGTTCCACCAATCTTCTAAGTTGTACATTGGCACTAGAGAAGAAAGAAGAAACTAATGACATTGGTAAATTGTATAAATCTCCAATTTAAGTCAATGGCATAATAAGTACATTTGACACCTGGAGTAGATCATTCTTAACACCTGCCATTCAGTACAACAGAATTATTTTCAGCAACAATCATAAAGTGAAACTAAGAATAGTGATTATGATGATGTCTTGGGGGACACATATATATTGAAAATTTTCTTTTGTCAAACTTTGAGTATATAACCATGTCAATAAAAACAATAAATAATAAAACAAATATTTCAGCACCAGAAAAGGAAAAAGCTGTAATTAATACCTTTTAGTTATATTGATATATTTTTTGGAAAAAGAAAAAAATCCCTTTAAATTTTAAAATTTTGAAGACAAAGAAAAACTCCAAGTCGTCATATAGAAGAAGGGACTGAAATAACTAACCTTCTGTTTCTTTGTCTTTATCTCATTGTGCTATCATTGGTTATTTTGAATCTGTTATTTAAATACAGGAATATGTCACAGTATAGGAGTTGGAGATACCAATTGCCCTTGAAGCCAGCGTGAACAATTTGGAGGGTGATTACAAATTTACTCTGGAACTTAGTCTTGAAATGATCACATGGAGCTGAGTTTCCACATGTCTGGGTTGACCATAGAATAAAATGCTTATTAAAGGATACATAGTAAAAATGTGCTAATTTGAAGCATGCCTATATGTTATTACAACTGCAGTTGTTTAGAATTTAGACCAATAAAATATTTTTTATAGGAAGGATTATCTTATTACTGGTATTGTTTAGTACTGCCAGGAATGGTGATAGTAAAATACAGGTCAACTTTTTTTGGGGTGCTATTAATGCATTAAAATTCTCTAGCAACAATATAACTACCCTCTTACTGCCTGATCCTGAGGCAGGTTGATTCCATCTACCTACTCTTGATATGCATTTATTTAAGTTTTTTTTCAATCAGTAAAATGACAAAGTCAAATAAGACAGTAGCTTTTGTCTCACCCTACAGTGTTCAGTTCCCAGACTCTGTGAACTAATAGTGCATATAAAATGACTGCCCTTTGAATACTTTTCAACAAATGTTTATATTGCTTTGGTTGCTATTTTATTCATTCATTCATTTATATATGTTAAGACCACTACCAAATTCCAAAGACAGCCATTCTTTCTTTCTTTAGGACAATGGTCATTCTTATTATCTTTTTCTGAAAGCATATTTTCATTATTAGAGTTAACTAAGAAATAATGAAAACTCTTCTGTCATCTGTAGTATTGTTTTCAGCAAACAACTCAAAGCATCTGAACTGTTAGTTATAGAAAATAACTCCGCTATGAGTAATCCCGTTCTCAGCCAATGCCCTTTTCTAACATGCTGTTACACAGAAGGGTAGAGGACAAGGACATGGGCCTTCAATTCCATCCACAATAACACAAGTTTCCTAGTACCAGTAGGTCAAGAAAGGGGGTTTTGATCAGCATAACACCCATACGCTGGGGGCCATCCCAGTAAGAGTGATTTATTGCCAAATGTAGCTCGTGTTTGAGGTAGGTGTTTTAATACAATTTTAAGAAGTGGCTGATAGAATTCTAATTATTCATATATTTAAATAATCTGGTGACTGTCAGAACAATCCAGGTTCCACAACTCTTGACAAGCACAAAACCTGTAGCAGCTTTCACAGAATTGGCACGTTGCTTGACTTGGCAAACAGGGTGTTTAAAGCTGTTTTTATGAAAGTTTCCATTATTTTTACAAAAGCTGCTACAGAATTTAAGTTTTTTTTTACATTTCAAACGTATGTGTGTTTGTTTATGGACAGATAAAACCAAAGGAAAAATAAGAAGGCATCGTAGGTTTTGTGCTAAATTTCTACCCAAATAGGTGTACATCAGAGACTTACAATTAGAGCTGTAGATAAATATCTCCATTCAAATTAGCTAAACAGACCTCTGATTTCTCTAACTCAAAATTTTCTTGTGTCTATATTATTCAGCCTCTCTTTCCCTCGTTGCAGCCGTCTTGTAAGTACAACTGAATCTCTATTTGAAATTGAACTTGATAAGAGTTTATGTTTATTTTATAACTTTTTACTTGAAAACAGTGCCAATGTTATTTTTTAAATACTTTTACCTTTATAGGAAATTAATGCAAGTCAGAGATGGGGGAGGAATCTGGGCTGATGTGTCAGCTCCCTGAGATGGTAGACAGTTAAGGGCTTAGAAGGCTACTACAGACTGCGGTAAGATAAAGCCATTCACCTACAGGCTTATTGCTTCATTTCCTGCTTCCAGCTAAAGCTCCCTCAATTTCCATCATTTGAGAATGATGTTCCAGAAACTTTGGGTGAAGACAGGGTTAATCTGACCCAACGGCCATTAGCCATTTTCCCCAGAAGGTAACTTTAACAAGGGAGCAGAAGGAATAGACATGGCTTGTGTCCTTGTGATACTGATTCAGGTAGATGAGACTGAACTTTTGAGTGATTAGACCCCTCCTCCGGAGGCTCAGTGAGGGTTAGCGTCCCTAAGAGCAAGACCTTCTCAAGGATGTCTGATGGATTCCCGCAGTAGTGGCCCCAGGAGCACCATGACAAGCTGAGTTACCAACTGGCCTCATGACACAGCCTGGCACTACCAATAAGACAATTTTAGAAGTTCATCATTTAGTGATGACTACTAAATATTTAAATTTAGAACACATTTCTAGAAATTCAGTGAATGGGAAACTGACATTTCACAAATTCATTTATTAAGATGTTCAGAGGGAAGTTGTCCTTAATATAATGATTTTCTTCAGCTTCTAAATATATTTTGAAAGGAAAAAGCCTAATTTTAGTTCATCATTTCTCAGGCACTTGAAATTTTAACATGAAAAATATAGAGGACTCTTGCATGAATATATAGTAATTTTTTTTGAAAGTGTTGATTTGAAAAATAAGGTATCTAAGTTCTTCAGAATAATTATACTTGCTCTCCGAACAGAAGGAATGGCTGAAGTAGTTGCCCATTTTTATTCATAAAAATGATAATCAGTAAAGGTATAAGGTCTGGCAAGTCAGGATTCAGGAAAGAATGCTTGCTTGCTTTTAAGCGTTTAGTAAAGTGCCAATTGTCTCCATATTTTAAGATGACATTGAAGACCTGTGTTTACCAGGCACTGGTGGTAGAGGCTTTATATACAATATTTCACTTCACCTTCATGATGACCATTCAAGGTATAAGTGTTATTATCCCTATATATAATAGCATATGAGAACAATGAGGCTCAGGGAAAATAAATTATTTTCTAGAGCATGCAAGGCTAGTAAACATGGAGCCTGTGCGAACTCCCATTCTGGATAAATGAAAGACTGGAACCTTGGATCTGAGATGAGCACAAGGATGTGCGGGACTAGCCTATGGATTACGGGCGTCAGAGCCCAGGATGACCCCAGAGGAGGAGCAGAAGGTGGAGGGGCAGATTCCCTGAGTACCAGCCATAGCACTGGGCCACAGGCATGGATAGATGGAGCTAGCATTTCAAGCCAGCTCTATCTGGCTTGAAATCTATTACTCCCTCTGTGATTTGCAGAGCATCCACTAGGTGGCTGGTAGTACAGGGTACAGAGATGAGGACAGGCCCCTGCTCTCAGAAAGCCTATAATCCAAAAGGGGAGACTGACACAGAAACAGATCTTAATCCTTCATATTTGCTCATTATAGGCATGCATGAGATTGCCAAGGAGCAAGGACAGATAAGGGTTAGGGGTGGCAATCAGTGAAAGTTTATTGGAGTTCTTATCTGAGCTGAATTTTGAATAACAAATAGTAGTTAAATACACACACGCGCGAGCACACACACACACACACACACACACACACACACTGTTCATGAACCTTGATATGCCACCTCGTGCAAGTCTGTTAATCACAAAGAAAGATAAGAAACAGATGAAGGTTGTTGGCACTCAATATTTTGCTGGGTTTGACTTTGGAGCCATGTTGACACTACGCTTGATCTGCTCTTGTCCTAAACGACATGCTGACTTCTTGATTAGGGGTTTCTGTTTTGTTATCGGTGCATTAGGCAATGTGCCACTCAGGTAGCAGAATTTGATTATAGTTTTCATCTTTGCTTTCTAAATTGCTCTGGGTTTTATCTGGTGTTGGCTGGTATGTGACCTTTGCAGTTTTTGATCTGGAAAAGTTTTTTTAAGAACTAGCAGGATAGACTAACCCCCACCCTGGCCCCAGCTTCTGGTTTTATTTTTTTCTGGCCGTGGCTATATGTGCTGTGTTTAAGAAGGTTAAGCCTATGATTACAGGGCTGTTTTATCTAAGAGCTAAAAGAGTGGCTCAAAAGTGATACCATCAGCTTTGACATTACTAGTTATTACCTAATGGACCCTTCTGTCTTCATAACTTTCTCAGCCCTGTTAAATTCAAGCAATAGTCCAAGAAGTCTAAACCTTCTGACAAACTTTATTTAAATTCTTTTGCATGGCCAAGATATAGACAATATCTCTCTGCATCATTGACAACCTAAAACCATACTATCTTTTCAAGAAAGTTCAACTGCCTTTCTATTTGTAATGAAATATTTCAGTATGCAAAAGTTATGTTCAATATGAGTAGTTTTGCATTTTTCTTAATATCTGTTTAGAGACATTATCAGATGTATCTAATAAAATGAGATGGGGCTAGATTTCTTCAACTAGAATATTAGAAAATTGAGGGTCAGATAAAAATCTAAAGAACATATGAAAAGTCAGAGCATGTTTTAAAGTAATTGTTTTTTAAGTATTTATTTGTTCATTCAAGAAATACTTATTAAATGGCCACAATATGCCTGACATTGTTTTAGGTACATGAAATACATCAGTGAACCAAATAGACAAACTAATTTGTCTTTAATACATTTACATTCTTGATTATTTTCTTTTCTTTGGAGAAGTCAATAATTACATCAATACCTAGGCTGAGCTATAAGTTCATGTAAATTATAGGTACAGCTTTTGGTTTTATTTATTTAATCAATTTGACAATTATATAATACCTTCATAATTGCTTTTCTTCTTCTGTGTGTATTCATTCATGTAACAAATATGTATTGAGCAGCCACTGAATGGGAAACACCAGCATATGTACAGGATGGAAACCTGCCCTCAGGAACCTCAGTCCAGTGTAAGAAACTGAGACTTGCACACAAACAGCAATTTAGAAATTAGTACATTATACATTTAGTACAGTTTTCTGCATGATTATGAGAGGAAGATGGAAGAGGTGGAGAGATGAATGGGATGGTCAAGAGATGCTGCACAGAGAGTCTAACGTTTAAGGGACCATTTCAGATTGGGAAGCATTATTGGCAGACAGTTTTGTAAGCAAAGGGTAAAGGGAAAAAGGGGGCAAGATGTACTTAAGCAGCAGCAAAATAGCACAATTTGGTGCATAATAGTAGTGGAAAGTTGTATCAAATCCAGATTGTTGAGATAATTGAATGATAAGTTCCAAGTTTGTTCTAATTTAGTAGAAATGAAGGGAGGGAGGGCACTGATGAATTTCTGCTATAGAAATGCCACTAAATATATCATGTCTGAAAGAGTAAGCTAGTAACTTGTCTGCAGGACAACTGGTGCATGCTATGACAGTGTGCTGGGGGAGTTAGAATGGAAAGGATTGCTGTTTGGTGGCAGCTTTCTTGCACAGTGTCTTAACATATAATTATTATTTGGACCAAGTCACAGTGGGTGATAGAGGTAAGGATATCTGTGGACTTTCAAGAATACCAGCTTCTTACTTCTTCCTTCCAGTTTCATAACATAATCCTGTCCAAGTGATACCTTTAATAAAGAAAAAGCAGTTATCATTAGGTATTGGGAAAGTATAAAAAATTTAAGAAGTTCTAAGAAGAGAAAAATTTCAAATGGGAAAGTGCCGGGGGATTCATGTCACATTAATTCACGTGGTTATGCAATTCTGCCCAAATACATATAGTTTTTCTGATATAAGTTTACTTGGAATGATAGTTGTTTTTTGTTTTGTGTTGTTGTGTCTTTAAAAAAAAAAACAAAACAAAAAAAAAAACAGGATCTCTCCCTGTTGCCCAGGCTGGAATGCAGGGGCATCATAGAGCTCACTGCAGTCTCAAACTCCTAGGCTCAAGAGATCCTCCTGCCTTAGCCTCCCAGAGTATCTGGGACTATAGGTACACACCCCCATGCCTGGCTAACTTTTTTTTATATTTTTGTACAGACAGGGTCTAGCTATGTTGCCCATGCTGGTCTTGGACTCTTGGCCTCAAGCTATCCTCTCACCTTGGCCTCCCAAAGTGCCGAGCTTACAGGTATGAGCCACTGCACCAGGCCTAGGAGGATAGTTTTAAATGTCCCCATTTTCTGTTTATGTTAGATCCAGGTGAGTATGCATCAGTAGACTTTGCAATCAATAAATGATCACTTCTCTGTATTCAGTATGTAATGGAATAACCACTTGGATTCCTCACTTTAAAATATATGAATATTAGATTTCATCAACACTTAGAAAATCAGTGGATTATTCCTGTGGTGTTAATTTCAGGCAGTTGGTAATCATGTTTGTGCTTGATTGGTAACCACTGTCTTTTCATAAGTGCTTAGACATCAAAAAAATGTGTTGAGCTTGAAAAGTCCTAAGCTATACATAAGGTTATTTTTTAGTTTGGAAGTAATTATTTTTAAAATACTAATTGGACTCACTAAGAACTCATTAAGAAAACAGTTAAATTATTAGGAAATAACAAATAGATTAAAAAGTTTTTAAGTTAAAACTTATCTCCTAATTTCAGCTAATTGCTGCTGAAATTTTGCTATATCTACGTTGGTCTTATTTCAGTAAGTTGGGTTTTTCTGAAAGTATTTAAGGATTTTTGTATTTTTTATGATTTTATTAGTGATTTAACAGGAACATGAATCTTAACCAAGGCATGATTTTCGTAATTGTTCCTTAAGAATCTACTTTATTCCTATAGTAAGTTAATTATGGATCATTTAACATGAGACAGAAAACAGTCCATACACTGAATAGCAGAGAACTTTAAATTTTATTTCCAGCATTACCACTGATTAATTGTGACAATGAACAAGTCACTTAAGCTCTACATAGCTCAATTTCTTCATCTGTTAAAAGGAAATAATATCTGTCACAAGATATTTTCAGAGCTCTTTGGAATCACTGGCACAAAGAAGTTCAATAAATCAAGAGTAGTATTATTATTACTCATCCAAAATGTAATAAAACATTTTTTTAATGTGGTAACCATTCAGCTCAGATTTAAAGATAAATTCTCTGAATTTAGAATTCCTTCCTACTCCTGCCTTTTAGTCTTGAATGTTTACATTATTTCCTTCAAGCTTCAATCCCCTGAAGGTAATTATTACATTCTTCTGCTTTGTTGAGAATTATTTTATTTTATGGCCTCCCTTAGCTTCTATTTTAGGTGCTTTCTTCTTCATTTTACACGCCCTCTCTCCACCCCCAGAATTTTTACACCTTGTGTTTCTTTTCTACTTTGTACTTTTTATATTTTCATTTGACAGTATTCCTTATGATGTACTTTTCCTTTAGACAATTGTGTACCTTGAAATTGGCTTTCTATACAATTGAAATTAAAGGCAAATATATTTGCCTGTCACTGGTCATTCCTACAGACATTTCTTATGTTAAAGAGGCAGTTTGCATTTTGTCAAGCAACCAGTTAAAAAAACTTGTTCTTGAGGATGAAACTAAAAAACAAAAATCAGAGTTGAAATTTGAAAAAAATCAAACAGTAACTATGAATTTCAATGTCTCATATCAAGAAGATTAGCTGTAAGATTTTCTAGTTGATCATTCTCTTTCTTCTGCTAAAATTGATTTGGGGTGCTACTTTACTCATTGATTAAATTCATATATATTGGTAGATCTGAGTTCTCTAGTCTATTCCATTCATCAGTTTGTCTGTTTTTGTGCCAATCCAATATGATTTTCAATATTATGGCCTTATCATATGTCTTAATGTCTAAGAGGGCAAGTCCTTCTTTTTTAAGGTATACTTAATTGTATGTGGCTATATTCCTACATACGAATTTTAAAGTAAGTTTGAATTCCTCAAAAATTCTAACTGGAATTTTGGTTGGGAGAACTGATAATTGCATTAGGTTGTATCTGACACTGTCTATTATATATACTGCCTGGTGAAGTGAAGTTCAATAAGATATTTTAAATCATCTTCAGTGGAAATCGAACCTTCCATTTCAAAAATTGTATGATTCTAAAATAAGCAAAGAGCCCAGTTCCTTCAATTCCATCAATGGGTTTACAGTCTAACTGAGAACATTTTCCAAAAGATAAGACAAGAATATTTACGAAGCAACTTGCTGACATTCAGGTGGCAGGTATGCTGAGATGACAGAAGGAAGAAGAAGTCACGTGGGATGGGATGTGATCATGGGGGAAACTTCTTGGCGGAATACTTGACTAAGTCAGATTTGGAAGGCAGGGAGAATGTGGAACAAGATAAGGGATGGGCAGTTTTGAAGAGGGCAAAATAGCAGAACATGGAAACCACATACAGGCTTCTGTATAGCAGCTGCTGCTGAGAATCAGCAAGGAGGGACAGAGGGGATTTAGTCCCCTACAACAGTGGTTCTCAGTTAGACCTATTTTACACCGTCAGGGGACACTTGTTAATGTGTGGAGACACTTTTTGTTGTCACAACTAGGAGAGGAAGGTTTGCTTCTGGAATACAATGTGGTAAGGCCAGGAAAGCTGCCAAATATCCTGCAATGCACAGGGCAGCTCCCTTAACAGTTAGCCACCCAGAGTGTACACAGTCCTGAGGTTGAGAATCCCTGGCCTGGAAGGAACTTTCAGCGCTGGCTGCACATCGGAATCACTGGGAAAGTTGGAAAACTACCAACACGTAGGCGTCACCTCGAGACACAGCCTGGGACAACACTCGTTTTAAGAGCTTCTCAGGTGATTTTAATATGCGGCTGGCTTTGAAAACCGTCACTATGGATCCATGTAGTTGAAAGGGGGACACAGTTAGATTGGAGGATTTTTTCTGCACTTTTCATTCATGCCACTTTCTTATTCATATGTCTATACTTTAAATTGCACAATCTGCAAGAAAATGCTTTTGGGTATGGCGTGTGTGTGCTTAAAAAATCACTTGACTTCATATTTGAATTCAGGAAGATTGTATGTAGTTAAGGTATCACCTTCTCCCATCTCCACCAAAAAGAGCCATGCTTTGTTTAAAATGGCATCTTACAAATAAACTCCATACATGTATATTTTAAGTCTATTTACAAATCCACTAGAGTGCACAGAAATTTTTTGTCATTTATGATTGACTTCACTATATATTAAGATATTTAGAAGTATAGTGTGGGCACAAACTGAATTGTCAGTACTTTTGTCAAATTATCTAGCTATTTAGTATGATTTGGACAATACCGTCTTGCTCAAAACACTGATGTGGTTTGATTTCTCATGTCCTGGAGTTATGTTGCTGATTTTGAAATGGGCTTCTTTTTTCCAAACTCCAAATCTATGGAGCAGCTGGTGGTGTTTAGTGACCGTCTGCACTAGCAGTCTCATCTTTTTAGCATTTAAAATTAATTTTTCTCAGCTTGGCACATAAAGAGCTCAAGTATGCCCTTTGCCTCATTACCTGCTATGTTACAATGGCACCAGCAGTAGGGGGCCAGGGGGTGTGATGGAGCAACTATTCGAGCATCAGAAGTAGCGGCACTGAGAGGTTACATGTGAAGAGATTATAGCAGGAGAGGGCCTGCGTCCTTACTATGGAAACGAGAGGCTTATATTCACATGGATCCAAACATCCCCATAACAATGAATATAACATCGAGGGCTCTGGTTGGGATTTCCCTGCCTCTGAAATAGCACATCTCTGTATGCAAAAGATGAGTGTGTCATGCCAAGTACTCATGATAAATGAATATTGAATTGATCCATATAAAAAATTAGAGCTCAGCTCCCAGAGACTCTGGATCCTTCATGGATCTATGTGTAGTTAATGGGGCACATAGAAAAAAAAAGAGTTTCAGTTTCACCAGAAGATAACAAACTATATTTCCAGGATAGTGGACAGAGTTCTGGACTAGGAGTAATGAAACCTGGGGTCTGATTCTGGATCTACCAGGCATGCTGTTTAATGTTTTCTATTTTATGATCACCAGGCATTAATCATCCCTCACCTGGAATCCGGTAGAAAAATGCCCCCAACTGGTTTTCCGAACTCCAGTTTCATTCTTCTTAAATGCCTCTTCCACTCTGCTGCCAGCGTGAACTTTCTAAACTATAAAACTAATCCTGTCACTCCCCAGGCCACTGAGTGTGGCTGTGCAGACTGAGTTTCTCGTACAGATATCGTTTGATGCCTTCTGTCCCCTGGGTCTTTGTTCCTATTGTCCTTTCTTCCCGAAACATATTTCTTCACCCTTTGTTCCTAGTTAATCCTACTCATGCTTTAAGATGCATTTCAAGAATGACCTCATCCAGGGAACCAGCTATTTTATGTGACTTTCCTTAAGATTCCCCTCACTTCTATTAAAATTATTACATGGAATGAAAATCATGCTTAGGTGGCTGGCCCTCCCATAAAGATAGATATGGGCCAGGCACAGTGGCGAATTGGGAGAATCACTTGGGGCCAGGAGTTTGAGACCAGCCTAGGCAACATGGTGAGACCCTGTCTCTACAAAAAATTTTAAAAATCAGCCATTTCTGGTGGTGCACACCTGTAGTCCTAGCTACTCAGAAGGCTGAGGCAGGAGGGTCCCTTGAGCCCAGAAGTTCTAGGTTACAGAGAGCTGTGATCATGCCACTGCTCTCCACCCTGAGCAATAAAGCAAGACCCTGTCTCAAAAAAAAAAAAAAAAAAAAACAAGATAGTAAAATGCTCTTTGAAGACAGATATCTGATCCTAATTATCTTTCCTTGGTACCTAGCATGATGCCTGGCAAAGAATGGGCATTCAATAGGGAATAGTATGGAAAAGAAGGAGGGAAAAAGGAAGGTAAAGAAAGGGTGAGGAGAGACAGGGAAGGGAAGGGGTAAGATGGAGTAAAGGGGGATGAATGAGTACAATAGGATAAGAAAATATTGGGAAGAAATGGAGAAGGAGGAATGATGGATGATGCAGTCTGCCCTGTTCTAAGATTTAACCCATTTAAGTGTTTGCAGTTCTGTACTGTTATAATAGTCCATGTAAACCTTGCTCTTTCCGTGGTGTTTTGTATACTGTGCCGTAGTCCTCCTTCCATTATCCTTTAGGTGTGAATGGATTGTCTAGCCATGGAAGAATCAAGGAGAAGAATCAAGACTCTTATGAGCTAGAATTCAAAAATCTCTAAATTTTACTTTTTTCACTAAACTTTGCTGATCTTATTTTAAGTTTTTTGTAGTTCATATTAGTCTCTTATTGTCACCTGAGCAGCTTACTTAGATATTATATATCACATAATACGTAAATATGACTTATTTAAGAATACATGAATATCTAGAAATTTTGCCGAATTTTTCTTAGAGCCTGTTAATAATTCATACTTTATGATCTTTCATTACTTCTAATATAGGTGCTTTACTAAAACTGTCCCTTAAGTGACTTGGGCTCATGTAAAAAATTCTCACAGGGAAGAATTTCATATTTTATTTTGATAAAAATAAAGGAAGTATATTGAAATACTTAACTGATATTATGTGACCAGTTAGTTCCCATTAGAGAAAATGAACAGTAAGAGGTAAGGAAATTGATAACTTATGTAGTAACTTGCCATTCAGAGGTTCACTTGTGGGAATGAAATTGAAAATTGAAGAAATTATTCAGATAATTTGAGACAAAATAGAATTGTCATTTAATTATGCATATATTTCAGTATCCTAAAAAAGTGTCCCAAAAAGTATATTTCAAGTTCATTTACTATCAAAATCTGATTTAAGAAGTAGTGATCATTAAAGATAGAAGTTATTTCCACCAACAACAAACCATCATGAATATAAGTGGCCTATTTTCATTGACCCACATTGCTGCTAGAAACATCGATGGACTTCTAAACTCAGGTCCTCTGGCTTCAGGAAAAAGCTCATCTGAACAATCCAAGTTAGTGTCAGTCAATTTTATTTTTAAAAAACATCCTTGATAGTATCACACAACATCCTAGTTAGAATGATCTTTTTCAGGTCTTTGAAAAATGTAGTAAACATTTATTAATAGTAGTATAGGTTGGTGTTTCTAAATTCTAAATTTTTATACCTAATTTTCTATATGTAATACTTATAACTCGATATAAACAAATTATGAAATGTTACAACCAGAAATGCTTTAATATGCTTACTCCTATCCTACATTAAGATTGATTCTTAGAGGCAATTTAACTCATTAACTCAAGTTGTTTTCACAACTTCAGTTCTTCACTTTTGCACATTTGGATTAACATAACGTCATATATCTCATTGTCTTTCTGGCTGGAGTAAAGCTGACTTTAACTCTGATTAAATTAGTTGTACATTATTGATTCCTGTTTCAAATTCATTAATATGCTAAGAACTACATGTCAATGCAATGTCTCAGAAGGATCATGAGATAGTTTGAAGCTAATTGTTACTTCTTATACATTTTTATTAGATACAATTTTGTGTCACATCTTCATATGCTGATTTGAAAATTTGATATTGTAGCATAATGGAACTAGAAAATTTTTCTTGAATTTGCCAGAACTAAAATCTCTAATTCTTTTATCTGTAGCTTTTAAATAATTAATGTATTGAAGTTCAGTCCTTTGGTCCAGCCCACCTTCAACTAAAAGTTAGACAACTTTGATCTTTCCTAAAGCATTTTATTGTTCTGAGTAAGCACATAATATAAATCAAACAAAAGATTAGAACAGTCAAAATTTTAGATAGCATATGAAAAAGGGATGGAAGAATAATGTCAGCATTATGATAAAGAGAAAGAAAATCTGAGAGAAATACAAGTAAGGAAAAATACAAGAAGTTCTATTCTTCCCCCAAAACACTACCTTTGGCAAAAAAGAAAAAAATTTTCATAGACTATTTGCTTACATAGGATCCCTCTGTTTTTAATCTTGTAATATTGAATTAATGTTTTAAATGTTAGACAATCTTTATCTTCTTCTTTCCTCTTAAATTGAAATCATTCTATTTCTGCTTAGACTTTTTTTATTCTAGTGAGTATCCAATTTACAAATAAATGGTCTGAGAATTTTTTCCAAGGTAGTTGTTTAGAAGTTAAGATATCTTTTTTTTTAAAAAAAGACAACAAGATATATTATTGCAATAATATAATGTTACAGTAAACTAGAGGCTCCCAAAACAACCCACAAAACACAACTTGGCCCATACTCCATTAAACCACCATACTAGTATCCTAAGGTAACAAACCAACATTTATGATAATCTGAATTTCAAAGTCAGCAGGGAATTTCCCTCTTGATAAACCACAGCCATCATAGTAGTGAAGAAAGTACTGCTTTTATTGTTGTTTTCTTTCTTGAATGAACAAAAACCTGAACTTTCTCTGGGTTCAGGCCCTCTTTAGCCTAGTGTTTGCCTCTTTTGGTTGCATGTCCCAGGTTTACTCTGCTGTCTTCCTTCTTGAGTGTTATACATAAATAATTGTGGCTGATCCCCAACAGACCTTCTCTTGGGTCTAGGATAGACCTAAACACCAGAATGAGAGCCAAAAAAATATACCTCCTACCTGCTGGGGTCTATGAGGGGGCCCCAATAAACAGTGCTGCTCTTCCTCATTTGGGTTGTAAACAATTTGAGAAATGAAAGAGTATCAGATAAGACTAAAAATCTTACCTTTGCTCTGAGGGAGACCAGGATGGATGGAGGATGTGAGTTTCTGAAGCCCACAATTAGATACTTACCCACCTAGTCAGGCAGGTCACAGGAGGAAGAAGGTCTACGTTGGGCATGAGTCATTTCCAAATTTACCAGTAGGTTAAACCACCCCTGCCCCTGGACAGAGTGAGTAAGAGGCAGAGACAGACAAAGAGTGTGCTTAGGAAAAGAATTCCCATTTTATGGAAGGCAGAATAGGGGAAAGGCTGGTTTTCCTAATTCCTCTGCAAAGCATAAGCAATGCGTAGCTGTAAGACCCTCGGATAACAGGCCCTCTCTATTCCTTTCTCTTTCCATTTTTCGTGACAGCAACAATCCACTTATCTGGCATGCTAATAATCTATAAGACCTCTCTCATATCTGTATGAGCCAGCACCAGTCTTCATCCCATTCTATTTAGCCCTTTCTCAGACATGTAAATGAGAGCTACCTTCCCCCTCTCCTCCTTTGCATGAGCCTCCACACATGTGTGGATTTAGTAGAGGCCAGGGCTGCCTGCCAGTCGCTCTGTACTTGGGATAGCAAGCCCTCCACTCCATTTCTACACTGCACTTCCAAACACAGATCCTATCATGGGCTCCCTTGCCCAAGGCCCTCAGGGATTCCCTGTTTGCCTACAGGAGCAAATCCTGAGTTCTTTACAGGACAATATCAGCTACACTACCTTTCACTCATCATCTCCTACCTAACATTGCCTGCAGACATTGAACTCTTTCCCCCAACTAGAGAAGGAAATACTTGTCCCCAGGCTTTCTTTGCACATGCTTTTCCTTCTGTTTTTTCCCCTGCTATTTATCTGCTTAAATCCCATTGATCCTTTAAGGCCACTTACCAGAGACAAGTGTCCATCCCCAGGCTTTTGGCATTCCTCCAGTGTTTGCTTAATTGTTTGGGCATCTCTTTTTTATATATAAATTTGTTGCATTTTATTGTGATTATTTTTTACTTGTTTTTCTCCCTTCTCCAGAGAAGGTACCATGTCTCATTCATTATTATGTTTCCAACTCTAGCATGGCATCCAGCACATAATACTAAATAAATTTATGTTAATAAGATCCATCTATTTCTTATCATCCAACAATAATGATCGCATTGACATTTTTAAAAAATACTACACAGACATTTCCCAAAACCAGGCATTGGTGAACAGTCTCACCAATTAATAATGTCTGGTTTCAGAGTGTTTTTTTTTTTAACCTCCTGATCTGATATTTTAAGCGACAGAATAACAATTTTCATCTAGGTGTGTCAAATTCCACACTCTTTCTGCTACGCCTCTGGCTTCCTGTAACAAATGACCTTGCACAGCTAATGTAATCTTTTCCTTACTTTATGTCAAAAGATCTCACCCTATTCCACTGATTCCCCTTTCTCAGGAAAGAAGTCTGTGTTAGTTATTAAAAAAAAAAAGAAAGAAAGAAAGGAAAAGAAAAGAAAAGAAAAAAGAAAAGAAAACCAACCTGGGCAATTGGGAAGCCCACAAGGTAAATATTAAAGAAACATCTATAAAGCCAAATGCAACTTTAAACAATAAATAACATAAGGCAGGATATTGAGCAATATTTGCCATGCCCATAACCACTCACATTCTTTGTCTAATTTTCTTTCCTAGTTTATGTTCTTTCATTAGACTCTGAGTTAGACTTCTATACGTTACTACACACTTAATAAAGATATTTCATTTTTCCTGGTGTGCTTCCAGAGACCTAGCACGCAGTGAAGGTTTTATAGTCCTGTGCAGTGCAGCAGATGTCATTCCATTTGCCTAAGTCCTGCTGACATTTGGAGATGTGGATTAATTGAGCTACAGAATGAAATTTAATTAAAATTAAATACAGACTTGGCCATTGTATCTGTTCATTTCCTGCACTCTAGTGTGTGTATTTGCAGGCAGCGCCATAGTTAATTTATTTAATCAGGATGCTCTGTGGGGGAAGCTGCACTTTGTTTTACACTGAAAGGCTGAGGGTGTGGCAGATGCCAGGTTGGCTTTCATTACACACAATGCGCGCTGTGTAAATGATGCTACTGATGAGCCTCCGAGGGCTACCTGAGGGAGCAAGGTGGCCCCCTGTGAACCTGTAGAGAAACAACTTGTCATAGACAACATTTAGTGATGTCTTTTAAATTGACATTAGATGCCACAGGCATCTCATCTATCCCCCATTAATATGTTGCCATAGTATTTGCTCATTCGGACGTTCATTCATCCATTCATTCAACCAAGATGCTTTGAGTACCAACTGTGTGCTAGGTCCTGAGTTTAAGGTAAGCACTGTTATTCATAGTAACCGCATTCTTTCTGCCAGTAACCCCAATTGGGAAGTTGGCCCTTTCTTGGAGATATTTTTTTTAGAACAACATAATATAAGATATTTAAAGAAACTATATTACTTTAGATTATGATGAGATCATATCAGGGCAAGCAGCATAGATCCCACCCTTCCTGTGAGATCCATTGCAAAGGTCACCTCCTTCTGGGGGGCTTTCCTGATTTCCGCAGTGGGAAACGAATGCCTTTCCAACAACTCCTCCAAGTACATAGGAGTTCTTTCTGTTATATCTGTATATCTTCCTATCCCCCTTTCTAGATTATAAACTTTTGTCAATGTTCTTTTAATCTTGAAAAATGCATAGGTCAGTGCATCATTTCCAGAATGTGCTCAAAGACTATTTCTTAAACTGAAACTCCCGAATATCCTGTATTGTCAAGCATGCGCATTCCTGGGTGGTGGACCATTGCTGTTTTGGCAATTTAGCATCACTTTCTCCTTTTTGAGGCAACATGACCCCACCTCTGCTTTGAGGAATCACTTCTTCCACACCTGTATGCCCCAGGGAAAGTTGAATGAGCTGGAGGCTGAGCCAATCAGTGTATTCCACCCCAATAACCTCTGTGATTGGTTCAGAAATGGACACATGGCCCAAGCCAGGCTAGTAAGGGCCAGTAATACTGGATTCTAAGACTACTTTCTAAGACTTTGATTTCTCTTTGGTTTTACATGAAAGAGTGTTGCCCATGCGTTCTAATCTGTAAGGGGGAAACTATCTAAAAATGGAGCCAACCCAAAGGTAGCTGCAGTGAAATAAAGAAAATCATCCCGTTATTCTTCCATTACTGCTATTTACCTTAGCTAATGAGTTTTTGCTGAAGTTGGTTTGAGTTGGACTTCCTGGCTCTAGCACACACAAAAAAACGTACCTGAGCAGCCTCATTATAATAATCATATAGAGCTATAATCATTTATGTGACACTCACTGTGTCGTAAGCCTCTTATCTAGTGACTCGCCAACCAGCCCAGTGCCTGGAACACTGTGTACTCAACAGTTACTTTGTTGGAATGAAAGAATAAATGTAAAGTTTGGTGGTTAGGTGACAGCATCAATGAATAGCCTTTTGTAATAAGGTGATTAAATTGACATACTGCTCACAAACCCTGTTACTACTTTCTTTTTCACCAGCATTCATATTGCTGAAAGGGTCCTGAAAGGTCACCCAACAATTTCTAAGGGTGAGAGAGATAGTTCAACCATCTCATATTGATAATCAACCTCATATCAAAAACTCCCTGAAACGGAAATGCTACAACCCCATTCTGTTATATATGCCAGTGTTAAATTTTCTTACCACCTGGAAATTGTTCTTTATGTTCCCTATGCGGTTGTGAGTTCTTGTAAATTCAGAAGTAAGCTTTTTCTCAGTTGAGCTATATTGCTTCTAGCTATGGACTCAAATTGACTCAATAAATGGGCACACCATGTTGTCTCTGGCACGCATTTTCTATTCTGTACCAACTACACCTATTTTATATGGACAGTGGTGCCCTGTTAATCCTTGGAATTATGGGAAAGTAAGCTTCACTGTTTTTCTCCTTACATATATCTTTTGTAAATTTAATCCTGCTCTCTTTATTTTCTACAGATACAGTGACATTGATGATAAGGATGACGACTAAAATAATAATTAACATTTGGTGAGCACTTTTTACCTCCTAACCATTACATCAATCCTCACAATAATAATAGGAGATAAATATTCTCATCCTCATTTTCAACATAAGAAAGATGAGGAGGCAGAGATTTGAACTTCAATCATCTTTAAGAAATTTACTGAGCTATAGGACATTTAGAAACTTAGGAGGAATTTATGATTTTGATAAACATTTTAAATATTTTATTTGTAGGGTAGTATTCAGAAAATTTCCTAATATTATATTTTTCTTGATTAATATGAGCTACTATTAAATAGTAATAAATGTCTCTCCATACATGTACACACAGACATATGTAATAATAGCTAACATTTTTTGAGTTCTTATTATGTATAAGGCACTATAATAAGGACTTCTGTGTATAATGACTCATTTAATACTTGCAACAAACTTATGAGATAAATACTGTTATTATCTGCATTTCACAGATGCAGAAACTGAAGCAAAAGGAGATTATGTAACTTACTTAGACAAGGTCACATGGTCAGTAGTGGAGCTAGGATGAACCCAGACAGCACAGCTGCAAGGCCACAATGCTTATCCATATAGAAGAATATTTAACAAAGTAAATAATTTGCATCCTAAATTTATTTTTCGTGTCTTCTTTCGGTCAAAGAATATTAGTCACTGAGCTGGGTTCTGGGAATTCTGCAGCGAACAAGGCAGAAAAGGGCCTTGTGGATTGTATTCCGTATGTCCACTGAGCCAGTGTATTCCATCCCCCGGCCTCAGTGACTGGTTCGGAAATGGGCATGTGACTCAAGCCATGTGCAAGAAATACAGATATTTCTTTCCAATTAAGCAACATGTCACTTGTCCAATCTGTAAAGTTATAAATTGTAATAGAGTTTGCCGTATTTTTACCAAGTCAGGGATTTTTTTTTTTTTTTTGACCTGATTGATTTAATTGCAGACAGACAAGTAAATTGTTAGGTTAGAGAAAGGAACATCCATTTTCACAGTTGTTCTGATTTGTTGATCACTTCTGGTCATTGGTTGCTTGACAGATATGGTCAAAACAGAAAAACGAAATCTGTGTTATGTCTTTATTTGGCTCTCAGTAAAGAGACTAGTTTGGATTATTGAACTGCGGTGTCTTTAGGGGAAGTAGTCATGTCTAGTTCATCTTAACATAACCAACAGCATCTAGCATATTACTTTACATGTGATAGGGGCTGCATAAATAATTGTTGGCTGACAAAATACAGGACAGCAGGTTTTTGAGAGTTTTGCTGTTTTTATCCTTTATTTATTCAACAATATTTATTGAACACCTACTATGCACATGACACTGTGCTATGGACTTTGAAGAGTAAATAAGTGTCTTTAATAAGCTTACACTGGAGATGGAAGCAGAAGAGCAACCAGAATGCCCGGCTGAAAACAGTTTATTTCATAAGAGGTACAAATAAAACGTGAGGGCAGACTTTCAGAGAAAAAGATGCTCAGTGAGAAATTGGGTGCCATTTATCCATCAGAGTACTTGATTTCTCAAGATTGGGCTCCTGATGTCTATCTGTGCAGGTGTGACTGCTCCTAGCACATATTCTAAGATGTTCCTTTGACATGGGGCTGCAGCTGCTAGTGGCCTCTTAGTCTCATTTGGCCCAACGCCTCTGCTCAAAAAGAGGTACCTTGTTTCTATTTGGCATTGCAGGCCACTCTGTGTCTGCTGCTACGGTCTCTCAGGTTTCTCAGTGGCCAAACGACTTTGCCACACATTTTTGGGGAATTGTAATTCAGTGCTCGGTTGAAGGGTTGAAGTGCTGCTCACCGCCCCCTCCTCCTCGCGGTTGCCCCGCTTCACTGCACCAGGCAGCAGAGGCTTGGGTTTTCTGTGTCACCATTCCCAGCAGCTGCCCCGCCTAGAGTTGTGTGACGACAGCACAGCTTCAATCCTTGTAGCCTAGCTGCATTCCAGTATTGTGCTTCAGATTCCTCCAAAACATGCTGTGATAGTGTTCCTAGCTCATTAACAGGAAGTCCAGGAGTTGTTCTTAAAAAATCTTATCTGAGTTCCTATCTCTCCACATCCATGCCAAAAAAAAAAAAAATCTTATCTGATACGCAGAACCAATGCAAGATGAGGGAGGCATCTACTCTGTGAGTCCTCTTTTTGCAATTTTAAAAGAATAATCTTGTTTCTATTGTTTTTGGCAGGTCAACATATATTTATTGAATAAACAAATGTGGTTAGTAAACCACAGAAATTAGCAAAAAAAATGGCAATCTAATAAGGAGGACATAAAAATATGACACATACTATCCATATATCCCGTGTCTATGTAGGTGCTGCAGTTACACGGGCTACACAGGCTGCTTCTGCTCCGCCTTATTGTACGTCATAATAGACAGCACCTCCAAGATTAACATATTTATCTGTCCTTGAATTGAAGCTATTAGCATCTGGGAAAATATTGATAACTCCTACTTCCCCTGATAACTACTTCTCATCCTGAGATAGAGAAATGAAAAAAAGAGAGACAGTAAAAAACAGGAGTAGGCTCGTGTAAAGGGCAAAGAGGTGCAGGGCAGGAGGTAGATAATCATGAAAGTAGTTGAAAGCCAGGCACTCATGGGCACTAAATGAATATTTCTGTATAAATAAATTCATAAGTAACTGGTGATTGATAGGACAGAAGTATAGTAGGGAAAGGTGAGGTCTAATAATACAAAAAGCTGTGATTTTTAACTATTCACTCTTTCTTGGATGTGGTTAACCTACCACTGAGTGGATCTCTCTTGATCTGGTTCAGTAATATACATTGGTTCACTCCCTACTGCTTTAAAACTATTAAGATTTGAAACTTATGCTCAAGGCAAAGGACTGTGATGGGAGGGAAGCAATCTATTTTTAAGGAGTTCAGGAAGATCACCAGAGGAAGTGATGCTCTAGTACACAGCACTCAATAAATATCTGATTGTTGATTGAGTCTATTATAAATTCATAATCATGACCTCAAATAAGCCCACAATCTTGAACATCAGTCTCACTAAGATCCACTAGCTAACTCACCCACCCGTATCCACCAGGATATTTTCAAACCTTCTCTATTGCTTCCATTTATAACTGAGCTTCAGTTGACTTGTCTCCAATAGAACACCTTGTTGCTCTCTGAGTAGGATTTAATCCTTACGTACTTCTCAGTGTTGTAACGGGTATGGTAATAGCCAAGTATTTGAGGCAGAGTGAACACAAAAGTGAATCCCCACTCACCAAACTAGGCTTATGTAATCAGCACCTTCCTTGCTTCCTTTGTATTTCTTCATTGATTGCTTCACTAACTCACCAGACATTTATTAGGCATTTACTGCGGTGGTTCTCAAATTTTTAGCCTCAGGATTCTTATACATTCTTAAAAATTATTGAGGATGGCAAAGAACTTTTGTTTATGTGGATTATTTCTACCAACATTTATCATATTATAAATTAAAACTGAAGTTTTAAAAGTCTTTGATTTACTTGAACATAACAATAAACTAATTAAATGTTATTATAAATAATGTTTTATGAAAAATAACCATTTTTTGAAAACAAAAAATTGAGTGAATAAGAGTGGCATTGCTTTACATTCCTGCAGCTCTCTTTAATGTCTGGCTTGATACAACTAGGTTATCATATCTGCTTCTGCATTGAATCTGTTTTGATATATTGTTTGATTGAAGCATATGAAGGAAATCCGGCCTTGCACGGATATGTAACTTGAAAAGAAAGGAATATTTTTACTACCACTTCAAATAGTTGTGTGTATTCTTTTTTTTAATACAACACCAAAACTCAACCAGTGGTAGTTTCTTAAAGGTTACTTGCAGTGTAGAATCTGAAATTGTGCCTTGTACTTTTAATGGATCTTTTGCCATGTAAGATTTAGTAATATCATGTATTATATTGGCTCACTGAGTTATACAGATCTTCAAATGTTGATACACTTCATTATACAATACCAAAAAATTATAATTCTTAATATCACCACTGATCTCGTCAGAAAAATCTTTAAATATTAAGAAGCTGTCACGTTTATGGTGACAGATACAAAAGTTTTCCAAAATTCTGATTTTGCTTGAATGCCTGAATTTTATTATTGGCAAAAAATATTGTCAGTTGTTTTCCTTGAAATGACAGTCTCACTTTGTTCATTTTAGAGAAAATATCTGCCAAATACCTGTCAGTTGCTCTTTCATGTAAAAATGGTATTCCATGACAAAGTGGCTAGTTCAGCCTTCAACTCAATCACACAAGTGTTTTTTCCTTTAGACAACCATTGTTCCTGGACATGCAGCAGAAGTGCTTTATATGTACTTCCCATTTCATCACACAGAATATTAAAAAGATGTATATTCAAGGATCAAGTTTCAATAAAATTGATTTTTATTTTATTGCTTCATCAAGGGCAGTCCTAAGTGAGACTGGCTTTTTTTGTTTGTTTGTTTGTTTTAAGTACAAGTGCGTGGCAGTGAAGAACCCAGTGAGGAAAAGTAGTGCTTGGTGCCACTGCATTGATTCGTGCAATGATACCAGCAGTTTTACTCACCGCTGCTTTAGTACCATCAGTGCAAATTTCAACACAGTGAAAAGGGCAAATATTTTAGTATTATCATAAAAATTGTTTTGATTTCATAGATGCCTGAAAGGGTCTTAGGGACCCACAAGGGTCCACAAACCTCACTCTGAGAACGACTGACCTACTGTCTGCATAGAATAGTGCCAATGATAACTTTAGACCAAAAAAAAAAAAATCCTCTAAAACTTTATGACATTGTAACCTGCCTTCAGAAAGTTAATAATTAGGTTGAACCACATGAAATTGTTATTTTTGTAGACAAGTGTGAATACTGGCAATTTCACATGCTTGAACCTATAGAATAAATTGTGTGTGTGTATAACAAATTGTGTATGTAAATGGTGCAGATCTAAGGGCATGCAAAATTAGTACACAACCAGCATGAAATGCAGAGTTCTAGAGTTTCCAAATTGAGAGGAAACATGTACTTAGAAATTTTACACAGGTAGAAGAGACAGAACCCTTCCCAAGTATGGGGAATAGTGTTAGCAAAAGTTCAGAAATAGATATAAATGCAAATAAAGGATACTTATGACCCTTTGAACAGTTTTTCAATGTTCTTTGTCGATTATTTATATGCTTGTAGTTATTCTGAGCAGTTATGTGTGTTTTTGCATCCCTACATGTGCACTTTCAACTCATTCTTGGCCTCCTTATTTACTTCCAAAGTATCTATTAAAGTTCAGCCTAATTGTAGCTACTTAATAATTCTTAAATTAATAAGGAGATATTTTGAATTATTTCTGTTCATATACATCCATTTATACAAAGGCTATTAAGTGAGTACTTACCTCAGGCCATGCCTTATGTTATTCACTGGGGTTATGATTGCAAACAAGGGGGTGTGGTACTTGTCCTTACAGAGGGTCTAGTTAGTGGAAGGAAAGACATACAATTATAATGAAATGTATGTCGGGCGCGGTGGCTCACGCCCGTAATCCTAGCACTCTGGGAGGCCAAGGCGGGCGGATCGCTCAAGGTCAGGAGTTCAAAATCAGCCTGAGCAAGAGCGAGACTCCGTCTCTACTACAAATAGAAAGAAATTAATTGGCCAACTAAAAATATATAGAAAAAATTAGCCGGGCATGGTGGCACATGCCTGTAGTCCCAGCTACTCAGGAGGCTGAGGCAGAAGGATTTCTTGAGCCCAGGAGTTTGAGGTTGCTGTGAGCTAGGCTGACACCACGGCACTCTAGCCCAGGCAACAGAGTGAGACTCTGTCTCAAAAAAAAAAAAAAAAAAAAATACGATACATGCTATAAAAAGGGATGTGAAGATCAGAAAAAATTTCCTTATGGAAACTGTTCAAATAAGCAGTGTCATCAAGCTAAGACATGAAGCATAAAGAGTTAGCCAGGCGAAAGTGAACAGTGTAGAAGAAATTGTTCCAAGTACATTTAAGAAACTGAAGTTCATTGTGACCAGAGGTAGAGTTTGAGAGAGGAGAATGATGAGAGAAAGATTCACTATGAGGCTGGGGCCTGTTCTTACATGTCACATATACTTTGTTAAGGAACATGAATTTTATCCTAGTGGTAATTAGAAGCCACTAAAGTTTTTAAAGGTAGGAACAGCAATACAGTATTTGTAATTTTTATAGTTAGCTGTTTTTAATTATTGAAAAAATAGAATATAACACAGAATAAACACAGCCTTGATCCCCAAAGGCAATCACTATGAACATTCCTTATGTGGTTTTCAGAGAATTTCTGTCTATGCATTTGCATGCATATATATATGTGTGTGTATATAGACAGATATATATCCTTTATTACATAAATAATAGCACATTGTACAAATTGTTATATGAGACTTTTTCTACTTGACAGTATAACATGGAGATTTTTCCACATGTCTACATGAAGATCCACCTTATTCTTTTTAACTACTTCTTAATATTCCAGAATGAGTTTCCATAAATTTTTTATTATTTTCTATTTTTACTTATTGTAGAAGTTGCTGCAATAACTATATTTATCTTTGTATAGACATGCTAATATATCTGAATGATATATTTCTAGAAGTATAAAAGTCTGATTAAATGTAACTATTATTTAAATTTTTAAGTGGTTAAAAATGTTTAAATTTCAACAGATATTCCAAATTTCCCTCCAAAGAAGCTATGCTAATTTATATACTAATCAATAGTATATGACAAGACTTATTTTCCCCACATTCTCAAACTTTAAAATCTTTCTCAATCTGATAAGTGAAAAATATCTAATTTTAATTTGCATTTCCTTTACAAGTGAAGTTAAGCATCTTTTTATATTCTTATAATCCATCTTATTTTTGTATAAATTGGCTGCTTAAGTCCTTTGCCCATATTTCTTTTAGGTACTGATTTTTAAGAGTTCTTTGTTGATTAGTGGCATTAACTCTTTGCTATGTTTATTGCAAATATTTTTATCATTTTATCAGTTGTATTTTGATTTTATTTGGGTATTTTTCCTGAGGAGTTTTTTAAAGAAACTTGTGTATTTATATTTATCAATTTTTTTTCTATCATTTTTATGAAATAGTTTGGAAGGATCTGTGTCCTGTTGTAACGTGGAGAATGTATTAGATCAGGGTAAGAAAAAATCAACTGGGAGACTGTAGAGAAATGATGGTGGCCTGAATTAGGCAGTGGCAGTGGGAATAGAAGGCAATGAACATGTTTGTGAAATAGGAATCAGAAGCATCTGAACTGGGAGACTGAGTGAAATGTGACAGAAGGAAGGGATATGTTTTAGGGATGATACACAGGTTTCTGGCTTGGATAACTGAGTAGATGGTTCACTGAGATGAAGAATGCCTGGGAAAGAATATATTTGGTTTAGGGGAGAGAGTAGAGGCCGAATTCATTTTGGAGCACACTGAGTTTTAGGTATCTATGAAATGGCTGAAGATAGATACTCAGTGGGCTGGTGGTTATATGGATTTGGAGTTCAGTAAAGAGTAGATTTTGGGTGATGGGCACACATAACTTTGACTCAAACGGTACAAAAGCAACGTATGTAACAAAAATGTTTGTACCCCAGTAATATTCTGAAATTAAAAAAAAAATAAGAGAGAGAGTAGACTTGAACGTTCAGCACACAGACGCTAATTGAAGCCATAGGAATGGATGGGACCACCCCGTAGGTGGAGGGAGAGGCAAGCCACAGTGCTGAAGTATAACCGCATACTCAAGACTGAGAAATGGGAGGAAAAACCAGGAGGGTGATGTCTTCGAAGTGAAGGAAAGAAAGCATATACTTTAAATTAACTGGAGGTTGCAGAGCTGAGTCTATGTATACCCTTTGTATGAACTACTGACTGGAGACCAGCAAGATAAAAGTGTACTCAAATTATTAAACAAAGGTGGCTACAGTTCCCTCCGGAAGCAAAACAAAATCATAGGAAAGAAATATCAAGTGTTAATATTGGCAGTGAATTTGGATAATTTATGAGAAAAATGCTTTTTTTAGTAATTCCCTTGGACTATTTATTTATAACTACCCTATTTAGGCTGCGTAGAACTTTAAAGATGAGCATTATCTAGTTATCCCTGCTTTCTTATCTCTCAATCTACCAACATCAATTTTTATATAAGGTTAACTTTTTTCATTGCAACTGGGTGTTTCCATTCTTTTTCACAGATAAATAAGTGAAACATCTCAGATAGGAATTTTATTTAAAATTTCTAAAGAATTACAACTGCATCTCTATATATATCCAATCAATAACATTATGGACATATCACATTAATTTAAAACTGAATTATGCTGTTATGAAATATTCCACCCTATATTATTTTCAGATGAGATAGGAAAAATGGATCATAATTAAACAAAAATATAACACTTTGGTTAACTTGAACATGGAAGCTTGAGTTTTTTGGTGTTTTGGTTTTATACTAAAAATGCCTACTGACTTCTTGCTGTTGGTTTCCTTTGCAAAATTGCCAATTGCAGCTCTTTTTACTTTAGACTAGTGCCACATCATACCGATTTAACGCTGCTGAGTCTCTTAATTATAATTGAAATCACGTTAAAGGCAGGTGTAGTACTAACGTGAACTACAAATACCTCTTCATTCAAGAGAGATCATGATAAGCTGCAAAGACCAAATTAACTCTGTCTTTCTTATTCTCTACTCTATTTCTGTAAATAAGAAATATACTGATGTTGAACATATCCTGACTTCAGAAACTTGTCATTTGAAATTAGAGCCCTGCAGAACTATTTTTGGAAAGACTCTTAAACTTGGACAACTCCCTGCTGTTACGAAGACTGACGGTGTTTCTGAACTGTAACAAGGAGATTTTATATAAGACTGTTCTTACTAGAACCTGTTTTATATAAGAACATACTTAAAAAGCTAATTTCTTTTCTCCTTTTTGCACTGCAATCCACAAAGTGTGACTAATAATAGATTTAAATTTGCTAAGTGCATTCAGTCCTTTGTGCCATCATAAAGAGAATCTATTACTGTAAAATTGAGGCTTAGTTCCAAATTGCGCCATTATGAAGTTTTCTTCCAGCAATGTTTTGTCTCTAATACACTTCCCTCATTGTAATTCTATTGCAAACCTGATGTCTAGCATCAAGTCTCACAATAATTATTTTAAATTGCTACTAGGAACAGTAGTCCTGGTGGGATATATTACTACCATTCTAACAAGATGAATTTCAATGCACTTGTAACCATATTGTAGTATATTATGAAAGAAGGAAAATCTTTGAGTTTTATACCTATGGACATGCATGTAACAGAAAAAATTATTCTTATAAACTTCAAAATACTTTTTATTGAACTGCTACTTAAACTAATTATAAGTCACAAGGACAAATTAGAATATCTAGCCACATGGCCCATTAATAGCATGCAGAGTGACTTGAAAGGAATAAATAAATATAAAAACAATAATGCTATCGCTTAGAATAATTATGCATGGTAATATATTTATATGATATATTTTAAAGATAATATAAATTGTATTACCATAGGAGAAAGGCACCAGAAAACTATTAAAAATGAAGCTGACATAAAACTTTATTCTTAATTTAATCTTTCCCAAGGCTTAGAGGTCATTTAAATAAATGAACTACCCAAAAAAGTATGTTTAAAAATAATTTATTGTATAATAGAAACTTCAAAAAATGTCATCTTTAGAAATCTAAAACATTGAGTTACTGGTTTACTAATAAACTATAGATAGGAATACTTCTAGGAATCAACATGGAAGGCACTGGAAAACATTTTAAATCACCCTGAAACTTAAGTGATTGTTTAACAGTAGTATTACATGATATGCTGTGTCTTTCAGGAGTTATTTTACATTCTTACTGAAAGCATTCTAAAATTCACCATACTAATATGAGTTGCCTACAGGCTTACAAATAAATTAGGAAGATGATCACTTTAGATTCATTGAAAGTATGAATCTTGAATTTGTGGCATCACAAAATTATTATAAAGAAGTAGTAGAGCCAAGCTTCTCTGTTATAGATAAAATGATTATAAAATGATGGTATGAGATCAAAAGCTATTTCAATCTTAATAATTTAAATAAGTTGTCACACAAAATTTAGAAGAAACTCCCAAGTATGAGTTCTATATCTACAGAAATTCTCTTTTAAAAATATTCACATATATCCCCAAAAGAAAATCACTTAACTACCTAACGAAATTGAAAGATATTCCCTGGAGTGGGCCAAATGGGAAAAGTTAATCTGCATACTTTACAAAAAGGGACAGCTGGATTTACATTAGCAATGCAGCATTTTACCTTAAATAATAATTGAATGAACTATATTACACACCAGCCAGCATGGAGCTACCATTGAGTAGTGAGCAATTACACCAAAATGGCTGAACAACCTTCTATTTATAATAAAGTGGTGCATTGTTATGCAATAGCAACGATTTTGTAGAAGTACCAGCATATAGAAAAATATGGAACTATATCATTCTATCTGGTCATTACCTTTTAGAAACCTAAGAAGGTTGCCTTCTTACCATTAGATCATATCTAAGACTTTTGGTATTGTTTTGCAGATTAGTTGTATAATCACTTTTCAGCGATCTAGACCTGAAATAACATACTCTTGTTTCTGAAACATTGGTATTTGTCAATAGAAAGAGTTATTTATTTTATGTGTCACTTTCTTTGCATTAACTCCTATATTTATATTTACTTCTTTATATATAAGTGTATATTATTTTAAATATACTATTGATGTTGTTAGGAGAAAACAGAACCCAAGGCAAAAATATCCATTGTTAACAATATTTTTGGTCATAAATCTATTTTCCAAGTGTCCAAATGTAATTACATTATTATATTGGCAAATGCCTTCACAGAACTGAGTATAAGATTTTACCTCTCACTTTCAGGTTGGAGGAAAAGAAGTCCAAGTTAATAGAAAAATGATTAGAAACAGAAGGTGTCTTGGCTCTCAGTTTTGTTAATCAAAAAAAAAAAAAAACCTCATAAACCTTTTATAAATTTCCACCAATACCTTTCCCTTTTGAATTAAAAGCTTTTTTGTAAGATCCGAATAGAAACAATTGTCCAGAAGAGCATATGAAATTAATGTTTCCCCAAGAGCATTACTGAAAAAATATGCTGACCCTGTGCTTATCAAGGCCTTTTGAAATCAGTACTGACTTTTAAAGGACAATAAAGAAAGCTTTTATTTTTAATATCATACACATGCTCCCATTCCTGAGATTTCTTGACAATAGAATTTTGAATTAACTCTTTGATGCTGTGTTTCATACTCACCAACAATTCACTTCACGACTAGAAATGTATTCTCCCAGTATTTAGGTGAAATTGATTGGAGGGAATTATATGATATTATATACTGAAGATCTTCAGAAGAAAGGAACCACATACCAATTAGCCAAAAACCAAAATCTTAAGGGACTAAGAATATCACATCCTTTCAGATTTCCCAAACTTGTATGATCATAAGTCACTTCAGTCACTTGTTAACACTGTAGATTCCTGGGGTCGTTCCCTAGCAATTTGGTTTGCATAGACCTGGGACATATAAGAATCTGTAATTTTTAAAATCATCTTGGATGTGTTGAGAAACATTTGACTTACCTCAAATTCAATTTTTTGCATTTAAGCAATTGAGAGAAATTGAGAGTTAAAAAAAATACATTTCAAGCATTTTTGGCAAGACTAACTTGCTTTTGAGAACTCAATGAGTTGATGGCACAAATCTAAACAGAACTCAATTTTCTAACATCTCATCCTCTGTGTATGTGCTTGTGTGGGGTATTTTTGTTCAAACAGGGTTCCTTTTTTAAAAGACAGGTTAGCTATTCATGGTCTGTGTCTGAAGTGATGTGTTTGATTGACAATGAATACAAGTAATTATCTGACATCTCCTAGAACTACATAACGAAAAGACCATAAGCCTGAAAAGAATCCTAAGAGTTCTAGTCTAGCAGACTACTTCCTAGGAAGAATTACATATAAAGCCTCTTAGAAAGAGGGTATATTTTTATCTTAAATATCTCAAGGAAAGAAAGGCATTTCCTTAACTGCCCATTAATCTCTCCCAGTGTTCCACATGGAAATATTATAATTAGGGTGTATTTTTTTAGTTGTCATGTATGCCCTTTTCTTTTTCTTTTTTAAAAAGAAAATATGGCATTTTTCATTTAACTATTTCACAAATTCATAAAGCAATTAAATTGACCTAGACAGATATATCTTTAATTATTATAGAGAGAGAATATGAACTTCTTACAAATGAACACAAGGTGAAGATTTAGAGTAGTAGTTCTTACCCCTCTTTTGAAACAGGAACTCCTTCAAAGTTCTAAGAAGACCTCTGGCTGAAAATATGCAACATATGTATATACCTCCATAATTTGCACATACTTTTCAGAATGTTCATGGACCTTGGAAGCCTCCTAGGTTAATAAGCACTAATCTGGTGGGAAGAAGCCACCCTTGAAATGCTGGTGCTTGGTGCATTTTCACATATGTTGAAGAAGGCAAATTATCATCAAAACCCAAATAATTATAAAGCACTAATTTCTTAAAATTATTTTAAAAATCAGAAGATGAAAACTGAACTGTATTGTCTGTGTAGTTATACTGTGAATCTGTGCAGCGTGAAAGTGAGTGCTCTATTTCACCTGAGAATAAGCACCAAGTGATTTTAATTTTTTCTAGCTTTTAACAAAGTTGAGCAATTAATTTACATTGTCTAATAATCTTGTGCAGAATATTCATATATAAGAAACAACAGTGATTATCCCTAACCGCTATGTGAGTTAGTGATGACATCAGCCCATAGACTTCAGAAGGTTATTCTTTGAGGAACCCCAATACCCAGAGATTTAATGGTAGAGAGATGTGAACAGGAAGTAGATGACTGTATTAAAATGAAAAACTTGTGATGGCCCATCTCTGGGGAACATGTACATTATACCTTGAGTTCACTGCTAAGTCTGCCATTTCCTTCCTGAATCACATTGTTGTTAAGATCTATTTCCAAAACAGCTCCTCATTTTACAAAGCAAGTTGAGTATTTCTTGACTTCATCCTTCCCTATGAGAATCAAATTCAAGTCAATTACCTGAGGGGTACAAAGCTTTACAGGCATACTTTAACTCACAAAATTGCCATATTTCTGAAAAGTTCTGAGTAAATCAATTTTATCCTAAATAAGATCACTTTAGGCACGAGAAAAACAAACAACTTAAAAATATCTTATGAATAATAATTTTATAAAATAAAAAATGTTTCTTGACTCCCCCAGACCACAATCATATATCTTTCTCATCTATAATACTAAGCCACTAATTTTCACACAGCAACATATCCCCATTGACAGAGAGATTCTGGGTTGCACAATGAAGTCTCTACTTTCCATAGCTAGGCCAAGCTGCCTCTCCTACCCTGCTGTTTAAGCATTCTGTACTTTGCAAGTATTTTCCTTAAGTGCATCATCTCTCTAGGTCCTCTTCATGCCTGGTATCCAGGATAGGTTTTAGGTGCTTTCTCATATAATACATCAAACTAGAATTGCTGTAATTACACAGACCCGATAGGAAAAATCCACTCCTGCCCAATACCATGATATTTATCTCAACCCCTACTTTGTCATTTCCATAGGATATATGGTCTCATATTCCCCATCCCACTCCAGTCAAATGCCATTGTCATAAATACATATTTATTAATACCTACTATGGATTCAAAGAGATATAAGACATGGTCCCTGTGCTTACTAGCTAGTTGGGAAGTTAGGGCATGCAAAAAAAAAGTGATTAATAGCAATATGAGATAGCATAGACTAAGTGATACATGACACTCTCTAATTTATCTGTTCAGCAAATCCAAATTTCCATACATTTATGTTGCTTAAAGGGAGATACATCTGTAATTCTTGACTCACCATGCCTTTTCACTAAGCTGTGTCTTCTAGCATAATGAAAAATAATGTGATAATATAGTGACATATTACTGTGACTTCAGGCTGTTTCCATAGAGGCAGAGCAGTCTCATGGGTACCACAATGGAATGAGATACACAAGACAGGCATTCCAATCTGAGAAATGACCCTGACATTTTATGTGACCTCAGACAAGTGACTTAACCTCTCAGGTTTGAGCTTTTTCATCTGTAAAGAAAGTTTAATTAAACTTGCCAACATCATAGAGATGCTATGAAGTCTAGCTAATTAAATCCTATTAAATGTTTTGAAGATATAAAATATTTGCCTTACAGTCATAAACAGTAAGCAAAAAAAAAGTCTTATTTAAAAATACTAATTTTTATACAGTTATCACAAAGATGATACTGATGCCCTCTAGAGCCTAGTTGTAGAGATGGATTTACACTGATCCATGTGTACGCTCACACTGGTTGTTTTGGTGACCAGTAGAACTTAAGATAAGTGGAGAGGATGAGGTGTCTGTCTGTGACCATAGCACAAAGTAAAGCTAACGGGCCTCCCTGGAATTGAACCATGACCTAGGTCTCATTAGCACTATCTGCTAACCAACTGAGCTAATTGGATACCACATTGATAATAATGTATCAGAGCATGGTTTGGTGTTTTTTTTTTCCAAAGCTTTCCCCAGATTTAATTTCAATAACCATAAAAATTAGTTTGAGTAATTAGAGCCTAAGACAATAAGCTAGACATTATTAGATGCCACTAACCTCCAAGGGAATAACTCTTGCTGTCCCCGACAGGCCTGTAGTGCCCAGCAGGCTCTTGACTGCCCTGAGAAAGTGAAGTTTCACAATGACAAGGCTAATAAACCCAAGGCCCTCCTGATGAGATTAGGAAAGACTCTTACGCATCTCTTGCTCACTGAGTCTGTTGGCAAGAATTAGAAATTGTTCTAGTCTGTGAGTCCTGTGGAGGCTAATAAAGTGACAATGAAGATGCATTGTGCTACAGAAAACAGTCCTAAGTACTAAATAAAAAATGCCTTAACACTGAGCTCATAACTTTACCTCTTGGGATTGATTATATCTTTCGGCTGAGAACACTAAGCAAGCCTTAATGAGGAACTGATATTAGGTGGGACCATTTCAGTAATTCTTAGTTCTTTGAACTTTCAGGCAAGGTTAATGTACATGCTATTTCATGGAACAAAACAAAAATATATGATGTCGAAATATTCCCTTTCTAGAAATACGAGAGTAATAGAACCCTGCAGTGCTAACAAAGTAGCATGTAAATCTTAGGGTGTATACTTCAGATTTCAAGTGGAATGAATGGCCTATTTGGCCCAAGCTAGGTAAACTTGAATTCTGCAAAGCTAAAATACTGGAAATTAGCTCCATGATGTATTAACTCAAATAATAATGTTCCTGACGTAGGGGGAAAAAAGATGGAAATTAAACATCTAGTTATGAATACTGCGTCTGCACAATGCGGCATGCACCGCATGTGTTAGAATTTCTTCTCAGTTCTTTTTTTAATCTTTTATTCATAGCATTGCAGGTGATGAAAAATTTATGCCTTGAGTCTGGCATTGAAATTAAATGCAAAATGAAAACAGAAGCAGTTTATACTGACAGCTTAAATATCTTTATCTAGCATACGGTTGCACTATAAAAATCACTGGGTGACTTTTTAAATCTCCCACATGTAAAAACCAAGAGTTGTACAATAATGAAAAAAGTTATATATCTAAGATATCAACAGAAAAGTTGTATTTTATTAGCACTCTTTGTTAATTTCATTTTGCTCTATTCTGCTGTTTTTGTTTAATGGGCACAGACATATGAATATAAGCTTTAAAAAATACTGCATAAATTAATCGTTGATACTAATTCCTCAGAGTGGAAGGAAACAATTGATTTTTGCAGTTATTTTTAATGAGTGTGATTTTTCTGGTAGGTTATGTCTTAAACTGAATAGAAAACATTAATCTGTACCTAAGGTAGTTATACTGTAGTAAAGGTTAATTATTCAGGTGAATCAATTTGTTCATCACTATATTAATATGAGTGATGCTTGGAAAGAATGGCGATAATTACAGTAATATCCATAGTCACTGGGTAAGTGAGTTTTCAAGTGCATTTCCTTCCTTAGAATAGTTGCCAGTAATTTTGTACACATTATTTTATTAGTCGCAACTCTATTCACAAAACAAGGTTCCCCGTAAACCGTTCCTCTTTTCTAGAGATGTTGAGTCTTTTGTCCTAGGTATATCTATATATGCTGTGCTGCATTAAAATGTTTGCTGTGGCTTTTGTTGGTGGACTAATGCAAAATCTCAAACAGCTCATAATGTCAATTAATTGAAGAAAATAATTTTCCTAGTTTTGTGAATAATGCACATAGGTTTAAAATATATTCAGTCTCTCTCTCTCTCTCTCTCTCTCTCTATATATATATATATATATACGTATATATGCACATGTATATATATTTATGAGAATTTTAAAAATAAGTATAGAGTTATTTAGCATTTAAATAAGTAAAGCATGAAATTTAGCACAGTCTGCAGTTACGTAAAGCATCAATACTAAAACAACCACTTAGATTTCCATATTTAGAAGACTTCACCACACAGCTTAAAATATTTTACACTCAGCCTCTGATTTGTAGCTATTTCCTGGCTGTTTTATGTAAACATACTGTGTATAATTATGCAGATAATTTTATACAATATTAATTGTGCTAAGAGTGCAATGAGTGTGTTTAATTCAGTAATTCATTTACATTTTAATGATTTTAATAGCATAAGATTACCGAGTCCAATTGAAATATCTCTGACCATTGTGGTATGTTGTGTGAAGAGTTCAAATAGTTATATTGTTTTATATTATACAGGATATATTTATCACATCTTGTTACTGACAACCAAAGGGAATCTTAAAATACCCATGTTGAAAAATTTTTTAAACATTTTCAGTGCATATTTTAGTCCAACATTAAAAATACTTAAGAGAGTGGTGCCCCAAAGCAGTGACATATCAGATATCAGATTCTAAAGTATATTTATTAATGTCTGTCTTCAGCACATAAATCGTCAAGGTGGCCTGCATCTTTGAAATACAGCTGATGAGCAGTGTTACATTTTTTTGCAGGCGACCTGTATGAAAAAACAAATGCATTTAATTTATTCCTCTTTAATGGAGGAAGAATAATTCAAGGTGTTTATCATAGGAAGCAAGTGAATTACTAACTTTTACATGTAAAGATAGCATCTGAAGCCACTCTCCAAATCAACAAATTTCAGGTTAGTGTTTCTTTCTTCTCCCTTTCATCATGTACAGATTTAATATCATCAGGAATAAATCTAAATTGTTTGCTTCTTTCCTCCTAATTCCTGAAGCAGTGTAAAAGTCTAGCGGGGTTTGAAGTGACAGGATTACAAGCAGTCTTTTGCATACATGGCCTTTAGGGATAAGCGGCTACCTTGCATCTAATAAACAAGAAAGTGAATTCGTTGAATAATGAATTAAGTGGCATAAGTTGTGATAACAAGGAGCAAATGTAACTTCAGACGAATAGTATTTGCTTTGTGTGGGGTTATCTGAGAGGGCTGATGCTCCACCAAGGGAGACTGAAAAAAGGCTCATTATATTAAGATGTTCTTTTACAGAACGCAGCCTAAAATGATCTTGCAGTTTTTCCCCCCGTTTGCTGAACTCCTTTGTGTGCTTCTATCAAATCAACCACCTCCACCAGGGGGATAACTAGGATTCTTTCAGACTGTTGAACGTTGTTTAAAATGAAAATTCCTAGTGAGTTTCGGATGGGTCACCCAACAATTAAATAGAGATGTCTAATTGGTTCATCCATATTAGGGTCAGCAGCTGGTTACAGAATAAAAGGTTGTGGTGCCCCATTGCAAAGTTCTGAACCAAATTAAATTATTAATCTACTCTTTGCTTCAATGTAGCTTCACGGGGATTCCTAACCTGCCATGCTGAATAAAACAGAACGACTGCTTTACATTTTCATTATGGAGAATTATATTTTAAATTGCAAATGTTCTTCTATTTAGCTTGCATTGCATATCTCATTGGATATGTAGAAATGTCTTCAACAGTCAGTGCTTATAACTTGTTTTGTTAATTTCTAATTGTGGCTGGAAACTATGAAACCACCAAAAAGGATGATTTGCATGCGGTACCAACTCTCTAGACAGAACCAGTTGAGCAAAGTCAAGTCTTAAGGGGCCATTATCTTTGACTCTTAAATGCAAAAGATATAATTAAATAAGTATGTTGCAGGAGGCTTTGTAAAATAAAATGAGCTTCAGGTTAATTCAACCAAAGTTATTTTCATGATAGCAATTCCTGTAAGGGGTCAAAGTCCTAATTTTTGTGACCTTGTATAATTATTTTGACTTTTTTATTTAACTACTCTAAAATGAATATTAACTTTGTGCAAATTATAGCTGAATCAAACTTTCTTTATATTAAAATAATATTATTGGCCATTTAAAGGACTTTATCAATTTCTTATAGTGTTTACTAATATCTTAATAATTCCACTATCTACAAGAAACATAGTTGCACATTTTCTTAGAAATTATTTTATGAGATATTTTCTATCAACATTTTAATATATGCCTATTTTGTACTTTTACTTTTAAAATTTTGAGTTATGAGAGCCATAACAGAACTAACGTTAAAAGCTGACTGATCTTTAGAATGTACGATCTCCAAAGATAAATCACTTAGTAATCACAACTGAATGAGGGTTCAATATTTGATGTATTGCATTAACTCAAGTTTTTAATTTCATTCACTGGTTCGCTCATGTGTGTGTATGCATGTGTGTATATTAGCTGAGTCTGTTGGAAGACATGAAAACTTAAGACCAGTGAAGACTTTTTATAAATTAGAAAAATTTTATAAATAATCTCATTCAAAAACATATAACTAGATTATACATAATCTAGTTCAAGAACATAGTTACTGGACTCCTATTCATATCAAGTACTGTTTTAGGAGCCATGTGAACAAGAGGAAGTGAAAAAGATAACGTCCCTTCTATTGCAAAGTTTACATTCCAGTGAAGGGGAGCTGGACAACAAATAAGTCTATAGATAAATTAGCAATAAAACAAAAAGACAAAATATTGGGAAAAAAGTAAACTAGTATGATGTCACAGAGAGGGACAAAATAAGGGCCTCCTTCAACAGGGTTGTCAAGGAAGGCCTCTCTGAGGAGCAGGCATTTGATCTGAGACCTTAGCCATGAGAAGAGCACTCCAAACAGAGAGAATGGCAGGCACGAGAGGCTGGGGTGGGAATGAACTTGGCATATATGAGAAACGGAAAGAAGCCGCACTGGCTTTAGGGACATGCAACCTGAGTGGTCACACATGAGCCCATGCTTAGAAGGGCCCCAGTCTAATGCTCTGCTGTCACTATCTTGAAATTCTAAATTTTTAAACAAGAGGCCTCACATTGGTCCTGCGAATTATCTAGCCAGTCCAGAAAAGAAGGGTAATTATCTAGAGTGTGATGAGGTGGTGGGGGAGGGGGGCATAAGAAGGCCAGCAAGTGATATTTCTGGGTGTTTCTGGGTGGCACTGGCATCAATATACCTCATGAAAGATTAGTTGCACTTTACAATACAGCTATTTTTTGTCTGCTGTGTAGAAAATGGAAACATTATTTTTGTTCTATATTTAGCCAGATCCTCACATACAGATGATAAATTCCTCAAGGATAATGTTGGTCTCTTCTGTGTATCGCGTACACTTCACAGCACCATGTGATTAGATATTCCGCAAATACTAATTGCAGCTAAAAGGAATTTGCCTTCTCTTTTAACCGAATAGGGCTTCCTTGGGAAAAAAAAAATAAGACATTTAGTGTTCACATTTTAATTCTTGCTTTCTTCCCACAGTTATATTGTACTACCAAATCTGCGTGACCATTTAACAATTAGGTTGAATCATATGAAATTGCCTATATCAACCATTTGTTACCTAGAAAATGGCAATTGCAATGGTTCATAGCAGGTTGAAATTGCAGGTTTATTTAGGAAGTGAAATAGAAATCTTATAAGCATCTTTGTAATCCCTGCAGGATTACTTAACAGAGGGGGAAAAAGTAGTTCAGGGTTGTTCATTAGAGCGCCACAGTACACAGCGCTGTCAGGTTCACGCTGACGGGTCTCCTTAGAGGTAACTCCACATTCCAGGGAGGCCTTTCTGCCAGTCAGCAACTACCCAGCCCTCTCCCTCCCCCACAATAATGAGGTCTGTGGACTGATACCCACTTTCTACTATATTCTGCCTTATAGCAAGTGGTAAGTTGCCAAGAATAACTGCATAAGTGGCCCTAGTCCATGCCATAGTTCAGAGTTGCAGCAGGTTACAGGGCTTGGTCCACGAGCCATTATTCACTGGTGACCTTTCCTCCAGGCGAATCTATTTCCATTTGTTCATGACCATTATGATTTGCCCAATGGTCGCTAAGTACAATGAATTATGGGGTCATGTGACAGAATCTGGCCAGCAGAGGTTTAATTTTGTCAAATCAGTACACAATTTCTTGATCAGGACAAAGATGTGATTTTTTTTTTTTTTTGTCATTCAAGACAGGTATTGAGCTGACACATCCTCAAAAAATCTTCTGTAAGAGAGGCTTTTGTTGTTTGCTTCTTAATTTTTCTTTTGGAAAGTTTGTGGGTTCTAATAATTATTGTCAAGTTGCTTCTTATCTGGTACTTTTGTATTTTAGCAATACTCTAAAATCCACTAGTTTATGATTCTTCTACTTAGATGTTCCTTTTCTTACATTTTATCGCTTTCTTCGCTTTCCCCAAAATCTTCCACGCTTTGAACCACGTACCTATCTACACATTTTTGAGTCAGTAGTGGGATTATGAATTTCATTCTTAGTAACCTAGCAAAAATGAAAAACTCCTACGAAGTTTTAGTCTTCCCTCAAAAACATTTAAAAATATAATCACTATCATCCTTTATATTTTCTCACACATTATCTACTCAACTCTAGAGTCTGAGGGAGAAGCACGTGTTTGACTTTCTCCAATACTCATGCTACAAAAGGACCTTCAAATTAAAACTGAAAAAATCCAACCATTTTGAATATTTTAACCTGTGTAGTCTTCCTCCTGAACTTTGCGCTAGCACTAGAAATATTCCTCAACTGAATGAATGACCGAATAAATACTCTCAGGAACTTAAGGTCCTCAAGGAACTTAAGGTCTAGTGATGGAGTTAGGCAATGACCACAAAATAAGATTGGCCGGGGTAAGGGGATGTGCAGGTATTTACGAAAGCTCAGAGCAGGTCTCACAACCAGGTCGTGGGGAGTCAGGGAAGGTTTCCTGACATCTAAGCTGAAATTAAACCTATTTTAAAGTATGCAGTTGTCTCATCTCTCCTAGGTCCACGCAATCCTGAATAAAAGGCTAAACTTGATGGTGAGTTTCCACAGAGCACCTTACCTTTCAGTTTTTCTTTCCCAAAGAACTAGCTCTGTTTGGGGGCTACAAAGGGCTTGTTTAAACATTTTATGCTTTATAGCCAACCCAAAGTCGTGGGTTCTGTAATTGATTACATTGGGCACAAAAGTCTTGGGGAAAGTTGTCAATTACGTAATAAACTGCCACATTCAGAGACAACTTTTAGAGACAAAGTACATTTAACCCAAAGGAGCGGACGGTGGGAATTTCAGCTGCCAGGCAGGTGAATGCAAGCATTGTTTCAAGTCAGAGATCATTAAGGAGCTTCCCCTAAGTTTCACTAAGCAGGCAATTTCATGCCTTTGCCACCTTTCTACCTCAAGAACTAATTTTCTTATTTATCCTAATTTTGAAAATGGGAAAAAAATAAAGGAGAATAAAAAAGGTAATAAAAGAGATAGGGAAGAGAAATGGAAATCTGAGCAAGAGGGAATGACCAAATCCCTTGCACTTGCCTTCCAGACAGCATTTGTGTCACTGCTTAGAATAAATAACATCTTTATTTTACAGCCAGCCTTACCCAGTATGGAAGGAGCATGGACTTTGCAGTAGTAAAGTTTTGGGTTTGAACCTTGGTTTTGCTACTTCCTACCTGCATGACCTTGGGCAATTCACTTAACCTCTCTGAGCCTCACTTTTCAGATATAAAAAAAATATCTCACGGAAGAGATATGAGGATTATATGAAATAACTACCATCTGCTGTATGTATGTGTTACAGCTCTGTTGTCATAATGGCAAAGTTCTACTAGAATATTCTAGAAACAAAGGGGGCACATTGTAAAACTAAACAAGATAATAAGTATGGAACAGTTTTCATCTTTGAAAGAATTCCTGTGGAGCTTTCTTTGCTTATTTAGTACATGCCATTGCACCCGACCCACTCACGCCCCCAGCACACAGACCAACCCTATCCAATTTAGGTGTGGTCAGTTAAAGAGAGAAGGGAGAAGGAGTGAAGGAGGAGGTCTGGTTTGTTATAATAAGCTTGGCAGTACTAATACTTCGAGACAAAAGGCAGATTAACTTTCTTTACAATATGCAGTAGAAACGATTGTTTTGGGAATTCCACTTCTAAAGCTAGACACTTTGCACGCAGGGCAAAGAGAAGCTCTTGTCCACTTTGCCACCTTGGAAAATATTTTGCTTTACCTCTTCCTGCCAGAAAAACAAAAGGTAGCTCACTGTTATTACAACAACTTCATATTTTATTGTCTCATCAAAACCATAAAATGCTCCCAAAGATTGTCCCCAGGGTCTGTTTTTATATACATGGAAGAAAATCTCATTGTTGAACTGAAATGCCATTATCGTGATATTATTTGCTCAGTTTCTCTAAGATTAGGCTTTCTAAACTGAAGGCTTATTATGAATCTGTGTTGTGCAGAGTTGAGGTCACATTTAAACCTTTTTAAAGGACTGGGTAACTCGGGAAGTTGCTGAGTCAGAATCTCTCAACAGCCTTCTATTAAGAGTTTAAAGAGGAAGCAGTGAAATACCTCCCACCTCCCCACCTCCCAAAAGCCAGTGGTAAGAATTGTGGTTTCTCAAGACCTCTTTCATACTCAAAGGTGACTACATGAGGGTAGAAACTATCTCCATGACCACATGTGATAGAGTATCCAGATTGTCGTTTCAGTCACGTATCAGTCATATTAAGTCTTGAATTTCCTCTATCTTTGTATCATGTTCACAAAGATCATTTAACCCCTGCATGTTAACTCTGATTCAACAGGCTCGATTGTCCCCTGGGAAGATGAAAATATTTGTACCTAGAAACAGACTTGTCAATGAATGGCATAGAACTTGGTCAATTCAGACTGCCAAGAGGGAAAGAAAGAAAAAGAGAGGGTGGGGGGTGGAGGGTAGGAAGGAGAAAGGAAGCAAGTAGGTAGGTCCAAATTGCCTTGGCATTTGAACCTAGGAATTAGATATTTTATTGTGATTTCTCTACTCAAACTCTGCTTAAACACAGGCTTCAATTTTAAACCATTTATCTCTCATTTCTCTACCAAAGCCTGGTTGTACCCAACCAGAACAAGTGTTTGCTGAGGGATTTATTAAAAATTTACAGGTAATTTCTGTTATGAGACTCATTTTGGCATAAAAATTGTGACTGCCACAGAGAAAAGTTTCATTAGCTATCTTGCAAAACTGCCTCACTATCTTGAAATACGTATCTAGAATATAAAAATTGGAAGGCAAGCAATGAGCATGGTGGTTTAACTACTCTGCATTTTTATCTTTAACCAGCGGACTTGTTAGACTTTGGCCTTCAATTTCCTCAAATGTGAGGGAGAGGAGAGACCCATATTTCACCTTAAAGATAATTTCTAATATTAATCAACTGTGAACAACTAGTAAGTTTTAGATTCTACATGTTTCATAGCAATGCACTTAGTTGAGTTTACAAATACTAAGATTAGTACTATGTACGCTACTCGTAAAGAATTAATTATTTAATGAGAAATGATAAATGGAAGCATATGTACCCGATGCAAATATGAATCTATAGGTAGAATAATTATGATTATGTCAATGTGTACTGTATATAAAAGGATAGACTGTAGATGTTATTAATATGTTTCATACTAGCTGGAGGCGTGAGGTATCTAAAGTTTACTCCCCACTATTTGTCAGGCACTTTCTGTTATGTATCTCACAGAATTCTTGTATCTGTTTTGTGGGGCTAGGTATTGATATTTTAATACCTGAACAAGCCTGAGGCTCAGAGAAGTGACTTGCCCAATGTCATACAGTTAGTAAGTGACAAAATCAAGATTCAATCCCAAACTCTAATTACTTCAAAGTCCATGCTTCTTTCACACAACATAGTGCTGCTCCAATCAGGTAAGGCTGGCTATAGATAAAGATATTATTTATTCTACGAAGTGGGAGAAATACAGTTTGGAAGGAAGGAAAATTCTTTGTGGTGTATAAAACCAGAGTTAGCCAATAGCAAGGGGCCTATCATGAGAGACCGTCTCTGTATGGTCAGGTTAAAGCCAAGTCAAGCCCAGAAGACTGGTTGGAATGAGACCCTTGTGCTAGTACCTAGGGAACAAGTGGCACAGTCACCATGACAGGCCAGGAAAATTATTCAGAGAGCTTTGTGGATTAGTGAATAAAGAAAGACAGCTAAGAAGCAAAAAGATAGTGAAATATCTCTGGAGAGGCAAAACAAACACATAGCAAATATGCTGCAAGACAATTTATAATTAATAGCCAAATTATGTGGTAAAATCTCTAAATGCTTCAGGCATTTAGATGATAGAGAGATCGTGCAGGGCTAGGTTAGTGAGAAAGCCTGCGGTAGGGGCAAGCTTCTTAAACTCAGAAGGATGGATGCAAACAGGGAGGATGCTTCTAGATGTGTAGCACAGAGAAGGGATTGATCTATATGAGGAAAGATACAAGGCCTGAAAAAGAGTGTGACTTCTTTGAAAAACTCTCTTTGAGAGTTTATCTACTTAGGAGGACAGTACAGTGTCAGAGGATAAATGATACATTTAGAGAGAAAATGAGGCAAAACATTTCAGGGGAGGGGAAACCATTAGGAAGCACTCTGCAAGCTGGAAGAGGGGTTGATGATGTCCAGGTGGGTAGAGAATGTGGCCCCTCTGCTTGGAGAGTGACATAATGCAAAGCATTACTTGGGAGTTTTTCGTCAGTCTGGCAGATGCAAGCTAGGCTGGGGTTGGGATAAATGTTACTCAGGAAAGCCTTTTAGAAGGATGTGACAATAATTCAGGGAATTATGCATTCATTTTAATAGTCCTTTCTCACCAACTAGAATTAGATGAAAGAGCATTTTGGATCCCCTCTAGAGTAATGACAAGTTACATTTATGGAGGTCTTGCTATGGGCCAGGCACTCTGCTAAGCATTTTACTTTCAGTTGATCTTAACAGCTACCTATGAGACATAGAAACTTTTTTTTTTTTTTTTTTGAGACAAAGTCTCACTCTGCTGCCCGGGCTAGAGTGAGTGCCGTGGTGTCAGCTAGCTCACAGCAACCTCAAACTCTTGGGCTCAAGCGATCCTACTGCCTCAGCCTCCCGAGTAGCTGGGACAACAGGCATGCGCCACCATGCCGGCTAATTTTTTTTTCTATATATTTTTAGTTGGCCAATTAATTTCTTTCTATTTTTAGTAGAGACTGGGTCTCGCTCTTGCTCAGGCTGGTTTCGAACTCCTGACCTTGAGCGATCCACCCGCCTCGGCCTCCCAGAGTGCTAGGATTACAGGCGTGAGCCACGGCACCCGGCCAGAAACTTTTAACTTGCCTCATTTCCCACTTAAAAAAAAAAAACAAAACTGAACTAGCAAATGATACAGGTCAGGATATGAAGCCAAACAGCATGGCTCCCAAGCGTTCAACCTGGGATGCTATACCCTGGCCTGCCACCCAGGATCATAAGTAAGTACAGGTTTAAGCCCCTCAGAAACACCAAAGGCAATTGCAATTGTTATCTCTCAACATACAAATATTAAAGCAGATATATTTCTAAGTCCCCACTGCATACAATAAAATAACAAGCAAGAACTTAATCAGCGTTCACTGTGTGCCAGGCATTGTTCTAAGTATTTTATATGCACCAGCTCATTTAATGCTCACACCCTATGGAGTAATACTTTTCCTGATTTTAGAGGAGAAACTGAGGCTTCAGTTAGTTCTATAACTTGCCCATACTTACTATCTAGTCACACAGCTCGTAGGGCACAGACAGGATTTCTCCCACATTGTGATAAGGGAGATAGAAAAATGTTCAAGAGACTTGAAGAAGTAAGAAAAATCACACATGGGTGGGAGAATCAGAAAAATGTACAAGGAGATGTCATTTGAACTGAAATTTAAAGGATGAGTATTATGGCGGAGGGCATTTGAGAATGAGGAATGAGGGCAGGGGAGTGTTGGAAAGACTAGAGGCAGAGAGAACACACGTATTAGGCACTCAGAGAATTGTTGAATAAATGAATTAGTGCACACACAGATATCACAGTGAATCAGCGAGGAATGCAAAAGCATGGTGATAGTGGGAACTGAAAGGAGAGATATTATAAAGACATTCTCTATAAGACTTAGCAAGTGATTGGGATTTTGGAAAAAGGAACCAATGGGAGAGAATGTTTAGACTGGGAAAAGTTGGATCTGAAATGGCAACCATATATTTTGAAAGGTTTCTCAAGAGTGGGAAATGACATCTAGAATTTTGAAGCAAGCTCATCATATACACCTGTCAACTAACTTAGTTTCTAATGTTGCAAAGAATTAACTTTAGGAAAAAAAGTTAAAACTTTGAAAACACTTTTCAGCCATGCAAACTTTTGTATAGTGCTACCGTTTCCCTGTAAATGAGTTATTTTCTTAAAAAGGGAAGAAAGAGAGAGAGACAAAGTAAAACAATAAATTGGTAACAAAAACACTGCCTTATGTCAAGAGAAAGTTCAGTGTCTGTACATTTTAAATAGCTGCCTTCCATGAAGTAGCCTTGGGATTATATACCAAATGAATGAGCTATAGCAAAGGTGAGTTGTGACCAGGCCAATCAGTGTATTTCTTTTCAGTGTTGAAATTCTGGGAACCTGATTTACATTAAGGAGAAATTTGAAGTAATGTTCTGGGAATGCAAAATGGAAATTTCCAATCTAACTCTTTAAGAGTATAATGGAAATTGTACCTAGAATTTAATTATCAGTATGACCTCTTTAGAACTCCCCAAATGTAGAAAGGGTTTTTTATTTTTTTAAATGCTTAAAATTCTTTACACAATCTACTGGAAAAAGAAAAAAGATGATTCATTCAAAAGTAATCTATTCATTCATCATCAAGTGAATGGAGCCATTTTCTACCAGGTAGCTCTCCTTAAATTACTCACTACCCCACAGTCTAAGTAAGAACAGTGTCTGCAATAGCTAGGACACGAAATGTCTGGGAAAATAAGAACAAGAGGGAACTTTTGGCAAAGTAAAGCTATCAGATGATACAGATTGGGAGTCTTTGATCCTGTTGTGATGGGAAGGCTTCAGATGTTAATGATGACTATGTAAAACAGTCCAGTATGGAAGCATCTAAGATAAAATTCTTGTAAATTTTTGGCCAGGAATCTAAAACTTGCTTCAGTCTGTGGCTGAAATTTTTGTGCCAAATCAGAAGGCATTTTGCTGGTTCTTTTTTTATAGAAGGGCCAAATGAGATAGATTGGAAATATGTACTTTGAACAGCCAGGCAGAGTCTCAGGAAGTTTGCCAGACAAGATTTCCAAATAAAATGTTTGGGAAAGAAAACAGGGATGGACTTTGCAGATGCTGGATGGGTTCCACCAGCCATCTGTGCAAAGAGTTACTTGGTATCACATCAGCTGAGAGCTATGAAGCGCACAAAACTATCAGCAATAACTTTATTGGTAAATGGGTGCATTTATTTACCAGGCAACCCTCTGTTTACCAAGATAAAGTATCTGAATGTATCTGCATTTCCTGTGAGAAACTATAGCAATGACCAAAATTATTGAAACGCAGAGGAATTTCGGCAATCGAACTATTACCTCAGTGCTAATGCATTAGCAGTTGAAAAAGGCAGATTAATTTACTTACGGTGAGCTAAGTGCATTCTTGGCTCGCAAAGGGGAATCATTTGCTCACTTAAGCCAGCGATCCCATTTTTGACGGCAAATGTCACTGCCTGGATTTCCCTTTGACAGTCTGGCAACCCCACACCCCTGTTATAGTATCCATTTATTTGTCTTATTTTCAGCCAGATTAATCCATTCTGTTTTGACAAGAAGACTGATGGGTAATTGATAACTGTGATAGACACAAACAGAAGAGTTGGATGCTGAATAATTCAGCACTTTTCAGTATCAATAAGAGAACAGGTTGAAGAATTTGTGTCTCTATTTACACTTAAACTAAACTAAGTCAGCCCAGACATTTATGCTGCCAGTCTATCAGAAAACCAAACAGTGTACATTCGGTTTCCACCCGACAAAATGTTTTATAAGCTTGTAACAATATGTGTGAAGCTGCCAGAATAATAAATAGGTACAGCAGCCCATGCATGCTAATGTTATGTTGTAAGCAGTTTTGTTGACAAGTGCTAATACTTCTTTCATACTATCATCAAAAGCAGCTAATACAACAGCCATTATTTGCTGGCTTTCCAAGCAAGACATGATGGATTGTGACCTTAATATGGGTTAGCCGAGTTTTGAAAGTTAAACAACTTGCAATAAATCATAGAATTATTACAATGCAGTTTAATTGGTTAAGGACTGTTTATTTCCTAAACTGGGTGAAAAATTTCTGTTTCGGCACTTTTAATTTGCAAAGTGCATTTTCATTATGAATGGCAGTTTAATATTCTGCTCTTTTGTCATGCAAAATATGCAACACAGAGGCAATCTATTAATTGGACAAAAATGCATTGCAAGCGTAAATTATCCTTTATATCATCACTTGTGAGCCTTTACATCTATTAAATGTGTTAAATGGAACATAGTTAAAGACTATACAACTTGCAGGCTACTTCTTAAAATTTGAGTCAAGCTTCAAGATGCTTTTAATGACCTTTATTTTTGGCAAAATAAAGTAATTAAGTAATTGTAAATATAAAGGGCAATTTAAAGAGTTGCTGCTTCCTTAAGGCATAGGTATATATGTTTTATTGATTCAGCAGTCTCAGGAAACAGACAATAGCACTGTTTCATATTGATATGTCGGGAGAAATGGAATCTAGCTTCATGTATTTAATTCTCTCTTTGCTACTGTATAATTTCTAAAGTAGAAATTTCCATTGGCAAATGTGTAGAAATAGGTAAGGCAGTAGCAAAATGATATTGCAGTATAGCTCAGCATAACCAAATAGCCACCTCAATATGCTTTGGTTCAATGATGTGCCTTTACATGGGGCTACTTAGAGCACAGAAATAGTATCAAAATACTTTGTACTAGGAATGTTGATGGGACATATGTTTGGTTTTCAGAATACCAGATCTCTCAATGTGTTCCTGTAAGACTGCCTTAAAATGCATGCAACCTTTTCATTTATATACAACTCTGAGCCCATTTCTCATATTTATTGACATCTGGGTAGACCTATTAAAAACTTAGGACTTCCATTGACTTGAAACATTTTCCATAGATTGGTCCAGATCTGCGTTGTCACTCCAAGTCTCCTTCAAAGGTATAAATTATCAGCAATACAAACTGAAAGTTAAAAGTATATTTCGGAAAGAGATTCCATTCATTTTTCCTGGAGTAAAAAAGTATTATGTGAGAGTATTCATTCTGTCATTTTAAAAGAAAAACTGAAGAACAATTTATCATTTACAAAAAGAATACGTTCAAATAAACTGTCTAGAACTTAAATGATAAAGGAAGATAGAAACTAAAAGTTGTACAAATTGGGAAAAATTGTTCATCTTTATGTTATACATACAGTAGCACATTTGTGCTTCAGTTTCTTAGATATTTTATTCTAAAAAAAGACAGTCTAGTTAAAGAATTTTAATCTTGCACTAATGTTGATCATTTTCCCTCATTTAAATTCAGTGCTTACCTAAACTATGCAATTTCTCTGCATCAGAAAAAAAGAGAAAGAAATGGGAGAAGAGAGACATGGGGATGCAGGGAGAAAGAGACAGGGAGAGACTGTTGGTATTTTCTGTTGACTGTACTTCTTGGTATCACTCATGATGAAATGCTGACGTCAGGATGTACTGCGCAATAAGTAATATGTAATTTTAAAAACTGATTATTAAGTATCACAAAGCACTATAATTTTAATAATTTAATATTTTACCTTTTTTTCTGAATTTTATAGATAAGAAAATTTTATCAGGGACATAGCCATTATTTGGAAAATGTAACTGCACATAACCAAAACTTTTAATTATGAATGCAATAGAAAGTGGAATTGATTACAATACCTGCTGGCACACTTTTCAAAATCATAAATTGATAGACTAAATCTGTGTCCTATGTAAGAATTAGAAGATTTCCTGAAAGCTCAGATATATAAAACTGAAAGTACAATGGCTATAAACTAAATAATTTGGTTAACATAATCTTTCTAGTTATCACTTTCAACTAACTTTTCCCCATATTTTATTATGAACAGTTTCAAACATAGGGAAAAGTTTAAATAATTTTACAATAAATACCCAAATACCCATCACCTTGATTCTACTACTTTACTATACTTGCCTTTCCCCACATCTCTTCGTCTTTCCATCCATCTATCAATCCATCTTATTTTTTGATGCATTTCAAGGTCAGTTACAGCCATCAGTATTCTTTTCCCTAAATACTTCAGTATGCACATCATTAACTAGAATGCAAGGTTTGTTTACAGTTCTTTTTTCTTTTAAAGAGGAGTTTGCACTCAATTGTCACTGGCCTCCAAGTGGAGGTTTTTCCAAATTCTTGGTGATTGGTCAGAAAAAAAATTTTAGGATGCACCAGGTACGTAAAGCAAGCAATAGCTTTTATTGAAAGGGAAAGAACACTCTCAGGAAAGAGTGGGAAGGCTTGAAAAAGAGTAGCTCTACTGGGAGGAAGTGGTTTTAGATCTTTTGTAGTTTTGCTAATTGAGGGGAGGAATATTCAAAAACAAGGTGTTGGCTTTTACTAAGAATTTGGGTAGTAATTCCTATAATTGGGTTCCTTCCCATTTTTATATTTTATATGGTTGTTTTGGTAGGTCATGATGATTTCAAGGGTGGAAAAATTTTAAAAACACAATGTAAATGATATTGTAATTATCCAAAATTCATGTAAGGTTGCAGAGATGCTGAAAAGCTGGTTGAAGCTGGTTCTTGCCTGCAATTATCAGCCCTCTAGTCAGCTTTTCCTTATGAGTTGTTTATTTTAACATCCACACCCAATCTTCAAGCCCATACATTTGGCTTCAGCCCCATCTCCTAGTTTCTTACTCTAACACAATGACCTCCACAAATCTTAAGTGTACATTTGATGAGTTTCAATATACTTTTAGTGAATTGTAGCATGTAATGAACTCTGTTAGATATCAACATGGAAAAGGTTCAGTGAATATAGAAGACCCAAACTCAACACTGCTAGGATAAGCTAATCTATAGGGCCACTTCCTACTTAAGACACTCACCCCTACAGACATCAAGTTTAGTCTGTTTCCTCTGGGAAGGGTAGTTTATATAAGTGGGCTCCATTGACAACTACTATACTACCTGTTGTGTACCTATTATGTACACAGTGCTTCACTAAGTACTGTGGAGAGCACAAAGGAGTCTTAAGATATAGAGTCCAAATATGAAATCCATCAAAGAGCACTCAGTAAGAGCGTATGCTACACACTGAAAGTGGAATAATGCAAAATTATATACTTAACAGCCAAGTAAGTAGGAGAGAAAATGCCAAGGGAGTTCAGAGGAAAGTGATAAGAATGTCCTGAAGTATTCAGGGAATGCTCCTGAATTTTCTTCTCCATTTACACCTTGCTGGCTTTCTTTCTTTTCCTCAAACACACCAAGCTTGTACCCCCACTGTAGCCTTTGCACTTACTCCCAGCTTTGCCTAGTTTGCAATGTAGGGGACCCCAAGAGTCTTAAATGATGTTGATGACATCTACATTATGCACTGTTTCTTTCTATCTTTACTCCATTTTTATGATACAGCATTTTCTCTTTAGTGTGTCCACCACATCAGGAACACATCAACAGGCTAATTCCTGCAATATTTTTCAGTGTATCTCAGTTCATGAAAGTACACCTATGAATTTTAAGCCTTGAATACTTTTCTATGCTTGAACCTGGAATGGCTTTTGAATATATTATATAATTTTATCCTCACAATAATCTATCTGTGAGATAGGCATTGCCTCTCTCTCTCCCTTTCCCTCTCTCTCTCTCTTTCTCTCTCTCTATCTCCATATATATTTATATATATATATAAGTATATATATTTATATATATAAATCTTATACAAGCATACCTCAGAGATATTACAGGTTCAGTCCCAGACCACCATTGTAAAATCAGTATTGCAATAAAGCAAGTCACACAATTTTTTTGGTTTTTCACTGCATATGAAAGTTGTGTTTACACTATATTATAGTCTATTAAGTGTGCCATAGCATTATGTCTAAAAACAATATACATACCTTAATTTTAAAATACTCTATTGCTAGAAAATACTAACAACCATCTGAGCCTTTAGTGAGTTGTAATATTTTTGCTGGTGGAGGGTCTTGCCCTGATGTTGACGGCTACTGACTGATCAAGGTGGTGGTTGCTAAAGGCTGGGGTGGCTGTGGCAATTTCTTAAAATAAGACAACAGTGAAGTTTGCTGCATTGATCGACTCTTCTTTTCACAAATGATTTCTCTGTAGCATCAGTTACTATTTGATAGTAGATCAATCAGAACTTCTTTCAAGATTGGAGTCAATCTCTGAAACCCTGCAGCTGCTTTATCTGCTAAGTTTATGAAATAGTCTAAATTCTTTGTTGTCATTTCAACAGTACAGTATTCACACCATCTTCATGAGGAGTAGATTCCATCTCAAGAGACCATTTTCTTTGCCCATCTATAAAAAGCAACTCTTTATCCATCCAAATTTTATCATGAGATTGCAGTCACATTTTCAGGCTCCACTTCTGATTCTAATTCTCTTAATGTTTACACTACATCTGAAGTTACTTATTCTTACGTTTGAACCCCTCAAAGTCATCCATGTGGGTTGGAATCAACTTCTTCTAAACTCCTATTCATGTTGATATTTTGACCTCCTCCCATGAATCATGAATGTTCTTAATGACATCTAGAATGGTGAATCCTTTCCAGAAGGTTTTCAATTGTTTTTGCCCAGATCCATCAGAAGAATCACTATCTATGGCAGTTATAGCCTTACAAAATGTATTTATTAAATAATAAAACTTGAAAGTTGAAATTACTCCTGATCTACAGGCTACAGAATGGTTGTTGTTTTAGTAGGCATGAAAACAACATAAATCCCCTTGTACATTTCCATCAGAGCTCTTGGGTAACCAAGTATATTGTCAATGAGTGATAATATTTTGAAAGACATCTTTTTTTCTGAGCAGTAGGTCTCAATAGTGGGCTTAAAATACTTAGTAAACCATGCTGTAAGTAGATATATTAACACTTTCATCCAGACTTTATTGTTCAATTTATAGAGCACAGGCAGAGTAGATTTAACATAATTCCTAAAGGCTCTGGGATTTTCAGAATGGTAAATGAGCATTAATTTTAAATTAAAGTAACCATCTGCATTACCCTCTAACATTAGAGTCAGCCTGTCCTTTGAAGTTTTGAAGCCAGGCATTGACTTCTCTATAGTTGTGAAAGTCTTAGATGGGCATCTTCTCCCATCTACAACTTTCATCTACATTGAAAATCTATTATTTAGTGCAGCCACCTTCATCAATGATCTTAGCTAGATCTTCTGGATAACTTGCTGCAGCTTCCCCATCAGCACTTGCTGCGTCCCCTTCCATTTTTACATTTTGAAGATAGCTTCTTTCCTTAAAACTCATGAACCAATCTCTGCTAACTTCAAACTCTTCTGCAGCTTCCTCATGTCTCTCAGCCTTCATAGAACTGAAGAGAGTTAGGGACTTTCTCTGGATTAGGTTTTACCTAAGGGAATGTTGTGGTTGATTTGATTTTCCATCAGCCCACTCAAATTTTCTCCATCTCACCAATAAGGCTGTTTTGCTTTCTTATCATTCGTGTGTTCACAGAAGTTAGCACTTTTAATTTCCTTTTAGAACTTTTTCTTTGCATTCACAACTTAGCTAACTGTCTGGCACAAGAGGCCTAGCATTCAGCCCATCTTGACTTTTGACATACCTTCTTCACTGAGCTTAATCATTTCTAGCTTTTGATTTAAAGTGAGAAACATGGGATCCTTCCTTGTGCTTGAACACTTAGAGGATACTGTAGGGTTATTAATTGGCCTAATCTTAATATTGTTGTGTCTCAGAGAATAGGGAGGCCACCAAGAGAGGGAGAGAAGATGGCAGGTTGGGCAGAAGACTGGTTGGTGGAACAGTCAGAACACACACAACATATATCACGTCCACCATCTTCTGTGGCTGCGGTTTGTGGTGCCCCAAAACAACTATAGTAGTAACATCGAAGATCACTGATCATAAATCACTATAACAAATATAATAATAATAAGAAAGCTTGAAATATTGCTAGAATTACCAAAATGTGATACAGAGACACAAAGTGAGCACATGCTGTTGGAAAAATGGTGCCGATAAACTTGCTTGGTGCAAGGTTGCCATAAATCTTTAATTTGTAAAAAATGCAGCGTCTGTGAAGCGCAAGAAAATGAGGTATGTCTGTATATATAGAGAGTAGAGAACTCAGAAAAATAAAACCGCTGAGCCTCAGTAATATGAAGAACCTATAGCTGAGGCTCAGTGATTTTATTTCTCCAAGTTCTTAGCACAGCTTAATAAATACTAGGTATTACTTTTGTTACTGGAGGGTTGAGATTAAACATTAATCACTGCAGCAACTTGTTGAAATTTTCATATTCCTCCGTCTCTTCACCATGCTACCCCTGCTACAACCACTCCTCCCACAACCCATTTGGTATTTCATCAGCCTTGTAACTATCATGAAAAATTATGTTCAGTCTTGGAGCAAAATAAGGTGCAGACTTTTCTTTAAAAAATAGGGCTTTCAACGATGTTACCAGCATGCTGACATCTTCATAAAAACTGAGGATCCTTGAGGTGTCATGTTAACTAATGCACAAACACGAAGAGGCTCAATATCAGCGAATGAGAGACAAACTTAAATACCTATCTTGTATTATCATAGGAGTGACCTACTCCTTTGAAAAGGGCATTTCAATCTCAAATTTCTATTACTGTTTATCAACCAAAAACATTGTTCAGTAATGCCTCATCACTATACAAGAGTTGTCCTGATATTTCTCTTAAGGAACCATGTCAATTTGAGTTATAGTACATGCTACTTAGACATAGCTGCTGAGGACATTGGATCTTTTCAAAGCTGTTCTTAAATGCTATGCAAGAGAATAATCATAACACACTAATTTGTAGATTCCCTATTTTTTTTATATTACTTTTTCTTGCCTCTTCTGTGGCCTTAGGCAAAATTGTTTCATTTATCAAAATGATTTCTGTCTCCAAAATCCCATTCTTCAGTATTAAAAATATATAATTTTGAAAGTTAAAATAATATTTCCTATGTTGTATTTTTGTCCATGTATATCCTAACTACTATTTGTTAATATATTTTAAAAATATTCTGTCACTCCTTGATCCCTAACTACTTTAAGCAGAAAGGCAAATGAATTTATTTAGATAAGGAAAAAATCTTATTTTTTTGTGAGTTATGCAAAACTCATGTGTCTACAAGAACAGGAAATATATCTGTATGAATTTTTTTCATTTCAACTATGGAATCTTGCTCACAACTTTTTAGTAAGTTGTAATTCCATTACTTTTTATTCCCCAAGGAAGGAAAGAATGCACTTCATATTTTGGCAAAACAAATAAACATCCTGAGTTGGTAAAAATATCAATTACAAGAGCATCTACCCTAAAAGTCACATTCATTTTGTTTGTTATTGCAAGTTATTAAAAGGCTTCCAGGCATGCATATAAAACCTGAAAAACAGCAATTGAATCTATCATATTAAATTAAAATCCCTCCATAAAAAAGTAAACTCAAGTAGTTTATCAGTTAGGGAATGCCATGCTGCCCCAGAAGTCAATACAAATAAGACTTTATTAAAACATAACTGAAATGAAGTTCCACAAGAACCCTCCATGGGAATTGTTCTGCCTCAGATTCAAATATGGAGAGTAAAAATACATCAGCTGGCCTTAATTCTCTTAGGGTAACAAAAGGAGAAAAGAGAAACAAATTCCATAGCCAACAACTGAAATTACACTTGAGAAAGAAAATATAGCCTCAGAAAGGTATATGTAAAACATAACGGCACCTCAAGTTAGCCAGTTTTCTGCTTTCAAAGCAGACAATTTATACTCTCTAATACTTGTCCTAGTGCTAAGTCAATCGTTGACCATTTGTATAATACTTAATATGTTAAGTGAATGCCTGCAATTCTATGTAGCTACCAGGAGGTGGCGGCCCAGCTCATTTTCTTCCGTCTTTAATTATTCTGTACTACTTGTCATATCATTAAATATTATTTTCATAATGCGCTCTATTTTCGGCCTCAAAGCAACTCACATGTTAATTTGCAAAAAATTCAAAGGATGTGCTCAAATTTTGACAATCATGCTATAGTATAGTTAAGATAGGCTTCCAGATACACACAGTTCCCACCATGTTAGCTATAACACTAATCAGATAAATGAGTTTATCATACCCCATCTGATGTTCTACAATATCATGTTAAATGGTTACAAATTATTTCATGGAATGGATGTTCCAAAATATATCATATGAATAATCTATAATTGTACATTTACCCTATCTCTAATATTTTGTCTAAATAATGTCATGATAAAAATACTTTAGCTCTTTGAACATTCATCCATATAGGTAATGATTAGAATATTAATATCTTAAATATTTCAATCAAAAATACAAACCAGAAATCAGCAACAATTTTCAGAATTGCATAGCAAAGCAATTTTCCAGATCGATTAAAAAAAAATAATTCCATTATTACCTTCAGCCTTTCTGCTTGCTTCCTCATGTACCTAGCAAACTACAAAAACCAAGTTATACAAATGGTTTTCTTAATTGTTTGATTAACTTTTAAAAGAAAACACTCTCCTAATAAGTAGGGTGCCATATTTTAGACTATTACCAAAATATGGAAGATAGGAAAATACTTCTGCAAACACAAGTGTTCTGATTTATGGTGATGGGTATTTGAGGACATACCACTATGCTGTCTGTATAAAGTTACTCTGAAGAAATGAGCCTATGTGGAACAATTTCATTCAACACCAGTATGTATCTTGACGTGCTACTGAGGCGCATATGGCACAAATTAATGTTATGACTTTTTTATGTTAAAGAAAGAATGCTTCTCCCCTTTAAAGAAAGAAAAATTATGCAGTCTTCTCCCATTTGCTACAACATCCTGAATGGAAAAATTTGAGAATTTTTCATAGAAAAATTTACTACAGGGTGAAGAGAAGAAACATAATCTTTCCTACCTTTATTTCCATAGGGAAACAGTCAAAAAAATTTTATTGGCCCATTTTCTGTCTCATCATCACTTTCTTCTGAACACCTGTGGCTATGTGACATCACTATCCATTGGAGTGTGCTACTATTAATAGATAAAATAATTCGAAAAAGAGTAAAACATTTCTTGAGAGCATGCGTTTTTTTAAAACAAAGTAAAACAATAATCCCGTATGTTGCATATAACAATGGAAATATTAGTAAGGAAGTGAGAATGAGTTGATCTGCATGCACAGTGCCTAGCCTAGCTCCTTGTCTATGCTTCCTACATGTTTCTCTGACCTCAGTAGGTTTACACAGCTTTAAAAGAAAAAAGCACACACATACATATGCCTTTATTTAAATAATTTTAAAGTTTATTAAGAACTGTTTGTTACATATGGCAGATTGTTAGACATGTTGGAATCTTCTGAAACCCCACAAAAATGACAGTAAAGGTATTTTTTAAAAGTATAGGCCCATAAAGACAAAAGGAATGAGAGAGAAGATAATAATATTGAGAGACATCAGCAATTTGGAAAACACAAAACAAGTGAAAGAGTAGATGGATGTTATAACCCAAGTGCCTACAAAAGAGAATCTTGGGAAGAGAGGATTCACCCAAAAGAACTCAAGAAAAGACTCAGAAGCACCAGCTATGTTGGGAGGAAGATTAGTGGAAAGTTGGAAGTTCCTGAGTCCACAGTTAACCTCCTTCACAGGACATAGGGTTATTCTCTAAAGATAACTCAAGTAGGAACACTCCAAATTGAGAGTCGGTGATGGAACTGAAAACAAGAGAAGAAATGAGTGCCTGCCCCTCCTGTCCTTAGAATGGCACCTGCCAATCATTTACCCTCTAAGTGGGAGATTCTTTTTTGAAAAAACTAAACAACCCTAGAGACAAGAGCCTCCACTACTAAAATTTGGAAGTCCTCCAACACAAGTTCCAGCTCAAATGAAACTCTCTGTTTGATAACCTACCCCCTCCCCACACATACCCACAAGCACACACCTTCCAAAGACTTTTTAATTGGTGAGTTGGATTTAAATAGGAATAGATAGCCTAGAATCACCTAGATGGCCTAGATGCTTGAGGCAAATTTCTAACATGAATGAGAGAAATCAAAAAAGAGAGGAATAGAAAAAAAGAACCCTCAGGAATTAGCATTGTGTTATCTCTAATGATCTAAAGCTCCAATGATCTAGAGATACATCTGCATTAGATGGCAGAAGAGAACTTTAGAGAAAGTCTATAATAAATATTCTTAGAGAATTAAGAATAGATATTGGGTCCATGCAACAAAGAACAGGGCCCTATAAGAATGATCTGTCAGAAAATAATCATTTAAAAAATTCTATAGAAATTTGAAAGATAATAATGAGAAATTCTACCAGAAAATGAGTCAAAAAGAAAAAAAAATGGAAAAATAATGGAAAATATAGAAAATTAGAAAAATAATTAAGGGTGTCTTTCCAATACCCAAGTGTGGACTTAGTGTGACTTAGTTCTGGCCAATGAGACATGGGTAGAACCTGCTAAGTAGAGTTTCTGGAAAGCAGCTAATCATGACCATGAGGGTACAGCCCACCCACTAAGGATGCAGGAGGAGGAGTGGGAGGAAGTCTGAGTCCTTGGTAACACTGAGGTGTCTTGTCCTCATGACTATAAGTAGACGCACCACAAGTAATCAATAGACAATACCTTAAACTGATAAGAAGTAGAAATATTAGAAGACTATTTAGAAACATCGAGATAAATACCAGAAGAAACAGGTCTTTGTGCATAACAGTTGCCTCTGAGGTGTGGGGAGGGGCAAGAAAATGATCTCTGTTTTTCATTTTGTATTATTTAGGCTTTTTAAGCTATGTGCATGTATCTGTGATAAAACTCGGTGTTAATTCAAAGTACCTGAAGGTACAATAAAAGCAAGAGATGATAGCGTTGAAATGATATCTGATGCCAAAGCCTCAAAAATAGCCAATGAAATTTGCACATTGCCCAAATATTACTAGCTTAAAAGAATAAAGGTTTATTCCTTGAGTGAACTAAGACACTTAACTAGTTCCTTTTTATTCCTTCTTCTAGTTTCTGTCATGGCTGATGTGAAAATCTGGATGTTTAAGCAAAACTTTTTAAAATTAATTTCTGTTATAAAAGTTCTGTTATATATAAATTTCTGTTATATAAGCTATTCTGAGAGAATGTCTTAGTTCAATCTCCTATAACAAATTTCCATAGATTGGGTGGCTTAAACAACAAACATCTATTTCTCACAACTCTGGAGGATGGGAAGTCCAAGATCAAGATGTCAGCAGAGTTCATGACTAGCCTGGGCAACATAGTGAGACCCCATCTGTCCAAAAGGTAAATAAAATAATTAACCAGGTGTGATGGTGCACACCTGTAGTCCCAGCTCCTTGGGAGGCTGAGGTGGGAAGATCACTTAAGCCCAGGAGTTTAAGGTTACATTGAGCTATGATTGGCCACTGCACTGCAGCCTAGGAGACAGAACAAGACCCTGTCTCTAAAAAAAAAAAAAAAAAAAGGTCAGCAGATTGAGTGTCTGATAAGGGCCTGCTTCCTGGTTTGCCAATAGCTGTCTTCCTTTTGTATCCTCATGTGGCAGAAAGCAGAGCAGAGAGAGTAAGCTTTTATGTCTCTTCTTATAAGGGCACTAATCCCATTCATGAGGGCTCCACCCTTCTGAATAATTACTTCCCAGAGCCCCACCTACTAACCATCACATTGAAGGTTAGGACTTCAATATATGAATTTGAGGGGGATGGAAAATATTTAATCTATAATGGGGGGAAGCAAATGAGAAAAGTTGAAGAGTTTTAGTTAAAGATGTAGAAGTCGTTGGTCAGTCCTGGTCAAACTGGAAGCAGTTTACTTTTCTCTAGCAGTAATTTTAGCATTTACCAGATTTATAATTTTCTCTTCTTGTCTTCTGAATCCCAACAGAAGCTGCTGTTTCTAATGATCCTTTTTTCTTACTACTACATTTATGTTATCTATAACATTATTCTCCTGTGTTTATTTGAATCTAGTGGAACCCTATGTCACATACAGTTGGCATTTCAACTTACTTCATTTTAGCAGATCGTACAACTTTAGGGCTTTGCAAATTGAAGGTACTCAATAAATGCATGTAGAAAATTTGACTGTGAAGAGCAGATGTATATTAATGTTATTACCGAAGATGAATTTAGGCAGAGGAACACCTTACCCTGTATGGAGGGACAATCAGGTCTCATGCAATAACAGAATAAAACAAAATGAAGAAGTGAGGTCAGAGTGGGGAAAGGGGTTGGATGCAGGCAAAGCATGATCCTGATTTACAGTCAGAGGAAGACCCATGGCTTCTCCATGCAGATAAACGTGTAAAGGAACTACTTCTTGAAGAGAGGGGATAGGGAATAGGACAATCCCATGAAAAGGAGATTTAGCCATCAGCAGGACCCCAATGAGAGCCACAAAGAGACATAGTCCACTCAAAGTACAGCTTCAGACATCCAAGTTCCCAAGCTAATGAGGTTACTGTTAGCCCTTAGCCATTGCTAGGTTTTATTGCTTTGTAACTCTTCCATAAGGATATAGTAAATTGCTTACTCCAATGCAGTTAATATAACTAATACTTAGTAATTACCAAAAACATTTATAGTCATCATTTCATGGTTCAATTTGCCCTTCTCTAGTCCAAATTAATTGAGGAAGAGAATCGTGGGACCTTTGCTGGTGGAGAAAGAATTTCATGCTATTTAAAGAAAATTTAAAAATGTATTCTCTTCTGACAGAAATTTGCATTCTGATAATATTTTATTTGTATCTTTTTTTAATGTCATGACAAGAAATGGATTTGATTTTGAAGAGGAGTCATTTTGAATAATTAACCATGAATTACTCTAATTAGCAGAAAATAATTATAGGTTGGACATAAGCTCTTTCGAATGCAGAGGATAGACTAAAAGACTATTGGAAAAATAATGCCACCTGATAGATGTTGAGATGAATCCAAAAGGGCTTTTCTTTGAATTGCTCTTCCACTAAGGCATTTTAAATGCCTTCCATTAGAAAACATTCATATTTCTACTAGACAAAAATTATTACCAAGCATATGTTGTTAGAGAATCTTTAGTATAATAATTATTGAAGAAGACATCTTTAATGCTTCCTAAAAGAGAAAATGTAGTTTCCCTTTATCCTTTCATCACACTTTCTGGATCAGAAGAACAAAGGCCCTAGATAGATTCAGCATATTTGTACATTGTAGGAATGTTTTTCAAGACTGTGGAGTTTAACATTCATTTCACTTGGAAAATGCTTGTCGAATGATTAACGGGCAGAGTTGCACTTGTGGCTTCTGTCTCCTGTAGGGAAAGGATATGTGGCAAACTAGGGAGAAAAGACAGCAGACACATTTCTTTAAAGTCAATTTCTGTTGTGTAAAGACCAGCATGAGGACCCAAGTGGGAGCCCCCAAAGAGGCACAGTCAGCTCAAAGTATATTTTTCGGGCTGAGGAGAGCTCAGGTGTGGCACCACACATGACGAGCTGGTCCCTGGCCAACTCTCTGGCTTGAACAAGCCTTCTTATGACTCTCCAGCTGTTTCTTTATTAGTACTACCAGTACTACCATCCGTCTCACAGGTTCATAATGTGGTAAAAATGCAATGTGAAATGAACTTTTCAAAGTTAAAAGCAACAACAACAACGAAAAGGTAAAGTGTTGCTTCGTCAAAATGCAATTTTTTGGGATGAGTGGGTGGGGAGGAAATGGGGAGATGTAGGTCAAAGGATACAAAGTTGCACATACATAGGATGAACAAGCCCAGAGATCTAACGTACCTCATAAGGACTATAGTTAATATTGTATTGGGGATTTTTGCTAAGACAGTAGAATTATATGCTCTTGCCACACACACACACACACACACACACACACACAAAGGATAACTATGTGAGATGGTGGATATGTTAATTTTCTTGACTATAGTAATCACTTTACTGTGAACAACAAAACATCATGTTGTACATCTTAAATACATACAATAAAATATAGTTTTAATATATTTGATTTTTTTATCAATAAAGACATTGACCATTTAGAAAATGAGGAGTATCTGGTACATGGATTTATAAAGCATAAGTTATTTTCATATGATATTATATAGAAAAATAAATAAAATGATACCCTATTGCATTGAAGCATGCTTTTATGATTGTTGAGAGCTAATTATGTAAAGGCGAGTATATCTGCAAAGAAATACGTAGTGACATTCCTATCATTGGTCACAAATGGTCCCTTGGAACATTTCATTATGATGTTCCAGGTTAGGCTCCAATTTAGAGGACAATATTCTTGCTACTGAAATCCTGCTCTTTTTCTACATCATTCTTCCAGAAAGTTGTTTTTCCTGATTATTCAAAATAATAAATGGGATCAAAGCTTATGTACAGAATGAATAAATGATCCCACTTGCTCAAAATATAACAGCACCCCTTCATCCTTTCATTATACCATCCTCTCCCCTCTTCTTTTCTTCCATCCTCACCTGAAATATTGAGCGAAACATGATCTTCAGTGAATTGCAATTAAAATATATGTTGGTTGCCTGGGAGAGGAGAGAAAGGCCCAGGAATCTCCTTTAATCTTCTCCCACTGGCTATTGGCATGGATTCTTTTATCTGATTAGCTAAAACAGCTTTTAAGTGTGGGCAATTTGGACTAGGATTTCAAGAGAATCTGACTAGTGGTTGCAATAGGTGATTTTTAAGGTTACTTTCAAGCCTAAAATGTTTTATTACAAGTAATCCTGTGTAGCCCGGGGGTGGCTTGAGAGAAAAAGGAAGGGAGACTACTAAATGACAGTGAAGACGTAGGATCATAAGGAAAATTTCACACTCCACAGTTTTGCCTGGGACTAGGAGGCAAAGGCAAGAGTCAGAAATGCAGACCCTGACACAGACAAAGCATCTGAAAAGCCATAAACATCCTAACCTCCCAACTCTTACATAGATTCTCACTGAGCAGAGAAAGTTATGTCACCAAAAAACCCCCAAAGTTTCTTGGCGAGGAGGATAAGAAAAGGGACCTATGTATTTGTTCCTTTGGTGATAGGAGGAATTTATCAAAGAATATGGACGTAGATGCCTCATTCCCAGGGACTTCTTAGGTTTTCCATGACCTTCAAATCTTGAAAGCTAAGGCAGCCAAAGAGCTGAGCTCAGGCTTCTTAGTGACAGAGTGGACTCCTGGTTGGAGCATAAGCAGAGAATATAATGTTGTTGCCTTCCCTTATGCACTGGGTCTCAGTCCCTGATTTTCAGGGACCTCCTCCCAGAACATACCCTCATTCTGTCCTCTTGGGGCAGATTTCTGTGGCGACTCTGGCTCAGGAGAAGTGTATCTTGCATTTGCCTTGGCCGAGAGCCTCCTATCTCTGACACAGCTGAGGGCCCTCATGCACTTATTGGCCATGTCTTATTTGGCAGAAATAATCCTCACAGTCATAGTTTGATGGAATTTATAGCCACCTGTAAGGACTCCCTAAAAATATACGCCTTTTACTTAGTCTATAAACATTTTGTGCATTGGACAGGAATGACTTGTCAAGCAGTGACTCTTAGAGAAGGCCCAGGAAGCAGGCCAGTTCCTGGTCCTGATCACTGGGTGAAAGTCACCCTGAACTCTAGCTCCTTCTGGAATCCTGGCAGCTCTACCCACTGAGGCCACAAAGGGTGGGACCCTCAGGGTCATACCTGGTAGTGGAGGGCTGAGCATTATCAGCATCATCTGATAGAATCCAAACTCAACACCTAATACTCTTGGAAGAGAGAAAATGAATGATAAGAATTCTAATAAACTGGCTTGAATTTTTTTATTATGAAATTAGAGAAACAATCAAATTTGAAGGGATATGTAAAACATCACAAAAATGAATCATTGATTACTGAGGAGTCTGAATTGTATTAATAGATCATCCTAATGCATATGTTTCTAAGTATGCCTTAATGTTTAAAATAATTTAATATTAATAATTTTCATTCTCATGTTAAAATAGGCCTAAGACTTTTAGTATGGTTTATCCTCTTAATTTGGCTTACCATGTACATATAATATATAAAAGAAACAGATCAAATTATTTTTCCCAAATTCTTAGTGAATGGGATCTGAATCAAGATTCACAGGATTTGTTAGTTGTGTCTCATATAATTTTGCTATATAGTCACACACTGCAACATTGAGGCTAATAATCAACAGCATATGCAACGGTGGTCCCATAAGGTTATAATGGAGCTGAAAAATTCCTAGTAATTCCTGCCTAGTGATGATGTAGCCGTCAGAAAGTTGTAGTGCAACACATGACTCACCTGTTTGTGATGATGCTGGTGTAAACAAACCTACTGAGGTGCCAGTCATATTGAAGTGCAGTATAGCACATACAATTATGTACAGTGTATAAATAATACTTGGTAATATTAATAAATGACTGTTACTACTTTATGTATTTCCTATACTGTATGTTTTATCCTTATTTTATAGCATACTCGTACTTACAAAAAAAATGTAACTGTAAACAGCTTGAAGCAAGTCCTTCAGGATATATTCCAGAAGAAGGCATTGTTATCATAAGAGATGACAGCTCCATGTGTGTTATTGTCCCAGAAGACTTTCCAGTGGGACAAGATAAGGAGGTGGAAGATAGTGATATTAATGATCCTGACCCTGCGTAGGCCTAGGCTAATGTGTGTGTTTGTGTCTTAGTTTTTAACAACAAAAATTTTTAAGTAAATAAATAAATTTTAAAAATAGAAAAAAGCTTATAGAATAAGAATATAAAGAAAAAATACTTTTGTACAGCTGCTCCATGTATTTGTTTTAAGCTCAGTATTATTACAAAAGAGTTGAAATTTAAAAAAAAATTAAAAGTTTATAAAGTAAAAAGATTATGGTTGCTAATTTTAATTAATTATTGAAGAAAGAAAAAATTTTTTTTAGAGACAGAGTCTCTGTCTGCTACCCAGGCTGGAATGCAATAGTGTGATCACAGCTTTCAGCAGCCTCGAACTCCTGGGCTGAAGTGATCCTCCTGCCTCAGCCTCCCAAGTAGCTAGGGCTACAGACGTGCTCCATCACACCCAGCTAAGAAGAAAAATATTTTTAGATTTTTATATTTTATAGTGTAGCCCAAGTGCACAATATTTATAAAGTCTACAATAGTGCACAGTAATGTCCTAGGCTTTCACATTCACTCACCACTCACTGACTGACTCACCCAGAGCAACTTCCAGTCCTGCAAGCTCCATTCATGGTAAATGACCTATAGAGGTTTACCATTATCTTTTATACTGTATTTTTACCCCTTTTCTATGTTTACATACACAAATACTTACCATTGTGTTACAGTTCCCCACAGTATTCAGTACAGTAACATGCTGCACAGGTTTGTAGCTTAGGAGCAATAGGCTATACCATATAGCCTAGATGTGTAGTAGGCTATACCATCTAGGTTTAAGTACATGACAACAAAATCACTTAGGGACACATTTCTCAGAATGTATCCCTTTAGTTAAGCAGTGGATGACTGTATTGAAACATTGTGAACATGGGATATATTTTGGTAATCTGGTCACATAGCTCATGTTTTTTTTTTTTTTTTTTTTTTTTGAGACAGAGTCTCACTCTATTGCCTTGGCTACAGTGAGTGCCATTGCGTCAGCCTAGCTCACAGCAACCTCAAACTCCTGGGCTCAAGCAATCCTTCTGCCTCAGCCTCCCAAGTAGCTGGGGC